>JAKSZP010009769.1:0-56446 GCA_022478985.1 Massospora cicadina
TTGGGCCTTTGGCCCCCTTTTTATCTTAAAGGGATGCTGCTCCCTATCCAGTTGTAGGGTCTGGTCCCCAGGGCTTTTTTCTTCATATTCACATCAATTATCATTATAGCATTTGATGACCTTATTTCTTGGAGCTTTAATTTAGAGGCTTTTATTACATTTGGATCTGAGAATTTTTCTTCCTGTTTTCACTAAGGATGCCTCAGGTTTGAAAGTTTTTTTGGTTGAGAACGCCATCAGGTGTGCTTCAACTAGTGATTTGGCGCTGTATTTCAACAGCACATGTGGCTTTTATAGCTGAGAAATTTAATCTGTATGAATATAGAAACCTTTAAAAGAGAAGCAATGTCTAAGTTGACATTTTAAGGTTTTATCAAATTAGATTTGAGCAATTATAGTATCTATTACTGACAGTGGATTTGACGTTTGCTATTATTGCATTCTTTTAGACTTGCTGGCTTCAGTAGAAACTTATAGTGCAAAAAGGAACCTTTACAAGTACCAAATTAATTTTTATGAAACCATTAAAATCTTAAGTTTCTATTAGGGAAAAAATTAGTAACTAATCTGCGCTTAGAAATGATGGATGCAAACTTCTTTGGAGCTTACTGCATAGTTAAGTGTACTTGATTTAATAAAAAGATAAGGGTGCAGTGATAGTTGAGTTTCTTCATGACCAATTGTATCAATCTCAATTAGATATTACCCTACAGGAGAGTACTGATAACTTTTATTCTTGTTTGAGACAAATTGAATAGCAGAACTATCTCTTCAACTCTTACACAAAAACTTGAGCACAGATAATAAAAGAAACTATCACTTAAACTCTCAGAGGAGAACAAAAAAAAAGTTTTATTATATGATTTAATAATGTAATGTACTGTCTTTATTCAATAAAACAAAAGTGTAAATAGAAAGTTCCGTGCTCAACTCTTCCATTGGCACCCCAATGAAAACAGCATCTGTAAGAATGAACTTTAACTTAAGGAGTCTATCTTAAATGAACACTTCATCCACCTAGTTGGAATCAACCACCAACTATGTATGACCCTTCTTGTTTTGGATCTACAAAAATAGCATGCACCAATGCTTTTATCTAACTTCAGAAGAATAGCCTTTCCTAGCTATCAGTCTGTTTAGGTTGTGGGCCATTTACCCAATTACAGCATACCACTTTGTTCAGGCTAACCTGCAAGATATTGCTATGAAAAGTGTTGTCAACTCTTCAGTAACTCCAAAAGCATACTTATCAACTGACAACAAATCCAAATTAATCTGAATAAGAAATTCAATTGTTGTTAATTAAACTGACAATCAGACTTCTTAAAATAATTATAGTGAATTGTCAAAATTCCTACTTGAATGACTAATTTTGATGCTTCAGATAATGGTAATTGATCCTAGCTGATGAAAATGCTTAAACTTCAGTCAGTGTTCAAACCTGAGCTATGAGATGAGCTCAATAAATTGACTGAGATAATTGGGCTGTTAAAGACTCTCAAATTTGTTTCTTTTATTAGAACTATGCTTGTGCAGCTTAAATTTCCCCAAAATTTCTTCCCAATTACCCATATATAGCTGGTATTAAGCTAATAAACCTTACGCTTTTTCCCTTTTTGCAATTTTTAAGTAAGTATTGTATTTATTTGAAATTTTCTTCACCAGACTTAATATCTGGATCAACAAGACTTCTTAACCAAGAGAAGCAAACCAGGTAAGTTTCCAACAACCTCAAACTTTGGGACAACTGGCCAAATTAAAACAAAGGATATGTGGTATCAACCTGTGATCCTGACAAAACTGGTGCTCCCTGCCAGGTTACACCCTGAGTTCATGGTGAATATTTATAAAAATAAACAACAAAACCAAATATGGATATAAACGACTCTGTTTTGAAAAAATCCTCAGATTGTGAAGCTGCTCATCTCAGTGACTGGGAAACCCTATCTGCTTTGGTACATGGATTGGAGCAAAGAGTGCTTACCACCAAAAAACATCAACCTGACCTCCAAGCCACCAATACCACATTAAAAATGAAGTACACCAATTAAACCAACTTGTTGCCACAAAGCCAGCTCTCAGTGCTGCCCATGATTGAGTAGATTTGTAGTTGACGACTTTAACAATCTGAAGATACAAGTAGAAGTGCTTCAACCTCAAGCGTATTCCCAAGATACCACCTCTTCATTAGGTGAAAGCGCTGTCCCATATCAGTTCATGTCATTTGTCCTTTAAACTCCCAAATGGTACATTTAAACCTTGGTTTAAAGAAAAACATGTCCCTGGGGAGAGAAGTATTTTCACTTACTTAAACTGCTATGAAAGCTTTATGGAGTAAGCAACTGACCATCAACGATTAAACACTTGACTAACTGTCTTAGCTGTATGGCTCAAACATTATGGTCCCCTCATCTGATGCATTGCCTCATTTGGAATAATGCCAAGACTGCCTTTCTTTGGGAAGTTGGGAGAAACTTAACCTTAACCAACCAAAAACAGACTTTATGGGCATCAGCCTTAATCAAGGGGAAACTATCAGCAAATTTGACCACCGTTTTTAACTCAAAGCACAAACTCTGGTTGCAGGGAATCATCATACGTTAGATGATGCCATTACCACTGTGTTATTGGCATTTAAAATATGCATAATTTCTTGCTTTATCTTAAAGCGGTGAAGTCTAACTTAACATCCCTCTTCCATATTAAAGAGGTTATATTGGAAATTCTGGTTGAACTACATAAACCCATCAGGCCACCTCATTTTAACAGCAATAAGCCCTGGTCCCAAGTGTTGGCCGTTACACCCCCAATTTGCATACACCTGAATTATACTGCACTCATTGCAGAAGAAACAACCACACTGTAGCTGACTGCCGCATCCTTCAACGTAAGTCAGCAAAAGATTAGTCAATATATAGAACAAGAGTCTCCCTATGCTGATAAAAAACAAGTGCCTCAAGACCCTTGTTCTAGTTCTAGCTGTATCCCCAGTACTTCCGGTTGTTTCATGTTAGCTGCCCCACCAGAAGTTGAAGTTTCTCTGTCTATTCAAGGAAATAAAAACCTCCAGCTGTCTTGCTTCTATGTTTGTCAGTTACCCAAACATGTCTTGGTGGTCAGCTCTTCTATAGAAAGCCAAGCCTTGGCAGATAAAACTTTTAAATGCATTAACACCCTGAGCTTGGCCACAGCAGAATCCTCCGCTGGCTTCACTGCAAATTTCTAAAGACAGTCTATTAGCTATTAACTCCAAATTTGATTCTTCGGTGGTATGAGTCAAAGTTTTAGTCCTTAAGGTTAAAGTCCTGGCAATAATTGACGCTGGTTCTCCAGTTAATTTTATTTCTTCCCAGCTTATCCAAAAGATAAATTGGCTCCAGACTTGGTTCACAAAGCTGAATATGGGACGGCAGGTGGTCATTCTACTAAGGCGATAGAAGCCTATTCTGCTTTACCCCTTCGTTTTGGGAAGTTATTAATTACTTCCCCCACTGTTGCACTAGAAAATGATAACTGCGAGTTGCTTATTGGGGTCCAACTGATGCAGGAGTTTAACTTCATCATCAACCACAAGGAAAATACCTATCCCTACTAGGGTATCAAATTCTGTTAATTTGAACTCCCATCAAAAATAAATAAGCCCCTAAAAAATGGGCATGCTTCCTTGAATACCCATCCTCCATTTGCAAAATTGAGTACCAAGTCTTAGGGGAAAAACTTAGTTACCCCCAGAGGCTGTGGATACTGATGAGGGGATACTCTGTATGCCACTCATCCTATCACAATACCCTCTGGCTCAAAAGTTATTGTGAATATGGGGATCATGATTCACATCCCTCCTTACCAAGTTTTCGAGCTAAGTGGCCACCCAAACCCTTCAATCAAAGAAGCGTTGACCTGCCCTGGGATTTTGGATCCTGCCTACGGGAAATCTATCTCTATTTTATTATGAACTTAACCACTAAAACTCTCCAGGTCCCTTGGCATGCCCCTATTGATTATATAAAACTAAGTCCCATTAAGAGTATTGTTGATGTAAATTGTTTTTGGCTTGTTATAGGATTTAGGACTCGACCCCCTACCCACTATAGCTCTGGTTGAAAGTAGAATTGGTGATAATTTCACTCCTAATGAGAGGCAGAACATTAAAGCCCTCCTTGAGGAGTATGGCGATATTTTTTTCTTGGAAACAAGTGACTATGGGAAAATATCCAGGGTAATCCATCAAATCGAAACTGGGGATCATCCTCCATTTAAATCCCAACCATATCAAAAATCTAAAGTGGAGGAAGCTCAAGTGGCCTTAGAGTTACAGAAACTATTGGAGGCTGGGTTACTTGTGCCTTCCAAAAGTCCATGGGCTTCCCCACTCTTATTAATTTGGAAAAAGGATGGTAGTCACCATGTTGTTATGGATTATTGCTGCCTCAACTCTATCACTTGCAAAGATAGATACCACCTTCCACGTATAGATGACTCTTTTCATTTAATGTTGGGATACCACTATTTCTCAGCTATGGATGTCGCCAGTGGATACTGGCAAGTAGATTTGTCACTCAAAGATTAGGCAAAATGTGCTCTCACCACAAGCAAAGGACTAATTGAGCCCACTTGGATGCCTCAGGGGTTGTGTAATGCCCCTGCTACCTTCCAATGCGCTAATGATGGACTACTAGGCGATTAAAGCGCTCCTGCGGACTAGTTTATCTTGATGATATTACCATTTTTTCAAGAACCTTTACTGAACATCTAGATCACCTCAGGCAAGTCTTTTAGCGGTTATGGCAGTTGTCATTAAAACTAAAGGTGTCAAAATGTTCTTTCTTCCAGAGTGAGATGGATTTTTTGGGTCATAAGGTCAGTAAAACCGGAATATCCCCAATGGATGATAAGGTCTTGGCTATTGCCAAGATGACCCCCCTAAATCCCTCCAAGTCGTACAAGTTTTCCTATAAATGGTGGGCTATTATCAAAAATTTATCCCCTATTTTACAGACACCTCTGAGCCTCTGATGTATCTACTGAAGAAAGGAACACCCTTTCAGTGGAATGAAGAGCAACAGCAGTCATTTGACCTGCTATACGTCTCTCTCTCCCACTCGCCAGTACTTATTCATCTAATTTTTGATAAACCCTTTCTTCTCTTTACTGATACTACCAATATTGCCATTGGAGCCATACTATCTCAGCATTATGAGAACTTAGTGGACCATTCCATCGCCTACTACATTAAGACCTTATCTAAAGCCAAACGTAATTATAGTATTACCAAATGCAAATGCTTGGCGGTCCTACTGGCCATTAAGAATATCCAACCCTATTTATATGGGAAGCATTTTATCATCATAACTGATCATGCTTCCTTACGTTGGCTACAGCAAATGAAGGACCCTGATGGGATATTAGCCTGGTGGGGATTAGAACTTCAAAATTATAACTTTTTTATTATACACTAATCTGGTTAATCCATCAAAATGTGGATTGCCTATCTCAGCTTCCCAACTTAACTATAACTGAACCTGAAGAGGATTGACTCTACAACCTCCCAACCAAACCACAGTTATGGAAGGATGAATCCCTGACCCTCCAAAAAGAATTAGCAAACCGATTGGCAAATATTCAAGCAAATAACGGTCAATTTTGCAAACTTGTGTCTAAACAATGGGTGCCTTATATAAGACCATTAGTTAGAACCAATGTCAATTTAGACCACATTGGCAAGTCAGCCATGGGGAATTCAGAAAACCTACCAGTGGCTTAAAACTCAATGCTATTGGAAGGGAATGCTTGTTTCTATCCAGGATGTATTGGAGTCCTGTCTGGTATGTAAAAGCCAAGCTGGACCAATCCCCCCTCTCAACATTTAGTGGTCTCACCCTGTAACCCATCCCATACCATCAGCATTGATGTTGTGGGACCTCTCCCTCAAGCCCCCAATGGACATCAGTTCCTCCTACTAGCCATAGACCATCTAACTAAGTGGATCAAAGCCGGATCACTCCCTACCATTTTGGCGAAGGTTACCACCACGTTTTTGTATAATAGGATTATCACCCTGCATGGGTGCCCTAAAATTACTCTTTCCAATAATGGACAAGATTTCCACTTGGCGCTGGTGAAGAATTTAGCTGACCTAATGGGAACCAAACAAGTATTCTTTACCCCCTACCATCCTGCAACCAATGGAATGGTAGAGCGGGTAAATGGTACTCTAACTGCAACCCTACAGAAAATGGCTATGACTGACCCCCTCCATTGGCTCCATTATTCGCCTAGTGCAATTCTGGCTTATTGATTAAGTTACTATCAAATTACTAAGATGTCGCCATTCCAAGCGTTCTATGTCAGAAATCCTCATCTGCCTTCCAAAGTCCAGGTGATGCTTGACCAAGCTTCCCTGAAGCACCTGAAGTCTCTATGCAAAGTATTGCAAATGAAATCATAAGACTTCAGGCCTGGCTGTCATGGTTAAATGACATCATAGTGGGGACCAACCCTAAGGACAAGACTGGATGACAAGAGGCCCAGAAAGTGAAGCTTCAGGCCCTCCCTGACCTCGGGCACACACTAGACCAACACTGGGTACAAGCTAAATATGCCCAGGTTGGTATTAATGAAGTGCAGAACGCCCAGCCTCTTTCATTGGCCCAGGTGTTAAAACAAATGGTATATTTGATTAACAACGATGGCACTATTTGGTTGATTGAGGAACGGGGGTTCAAAACTCATTCCATTTACAAAAATACGCATTTGGGTCATATCCAACTTCAATCAATTACTTGAGTGAAGTCAGTTTTGGTGTATTCTACCAATTTGGATGATAGTGTTTGCCTATTGGTGAATCAGTGCTTGGGCCCACTTCAGCAAACCCCAAATTTCCCTGAAAAAGTTTAAATCTGTTTCCTATGACCAACATTCCTTGTTGGTTGATTTTCCTAATAAACCTTTTCCATTTTCCGTTTTTCTTATGTTATCTCTAGCAATCCTGTGAATGGACCTCTTCAAGGAGGTCTTGCGCTACATTAACCACTCTATTATAATTACAATTAGATTTTCAACTCATGCACCATTGGGTCACCCAGGTTCCCTTCAACCTGGGACGTTTACCTCTTTTCCCTTTGTGCACCACATCATTTTTGGTGGGTTGTTTACTATCATGATCACACTTCTCTTAATAAGTTATTATTGCTTCAGCACCCTCCTCTGGGCTCTAGTCACTTTCAAGCTAATGGCTAGTTCCCTGGCGTTGGCCTTGTGCACTGAGCACTACCACGCTGGGAACAGGAGAGTTATAGACACTCTCCTTACATTAGTTGACCAACCCCTCAATTTTATGTGCACAAACTTTTTCCATGTGGAACTTTTCTGAGAGGTAAATGGTGGGCGCCAGCTGTGGGCTTTGGCTGTGGTCAGCTGCACTGCTGTTTCCTCTTTTTCCTGAAAAGTTGGAGCAACTTGGCGTTATTATGGTTGCCTCCAACTGAAAAGTACCCACCCTTCATGCTTGTACCTGGTGGATATGGATGCTTTGAGGTCTGAAAGTCATGATTCCCCAACTTTCACCAAAATTATCAATTTCAATTTAAATAAACAAGTTTTACTTCAACAGCGTGTTCAGACGATGCCAGCGGACTTGATGCAGATGGGCCTGGGGGTGTTGGCCTTGGATAATGTCGGGACATTCCATTATTGTTAGAGGAATAGGGTCGTTCATGTCTAAAAACGCGTTTTATGATGAAAATATTATCCAAACCTCTGAGCCATTTCTTAGCTTTTATGGCCTGGATGAGAACCCTATTCCAGTATATCAAATAGCCCCTGAGAACCCTTGTTTGACCCCTACCATGATCCGTGGCACTCAGGAAGTGGAGAAAGAACTTCGTTTTAAATATGATAAAGTATATGCACCTGCAGAAGGCATGGTGGGGTATGTGGCCTCAGTAGTAAGAGTGGCCAACTATCCCTCCCCCTTCTATGATTCCAAAACATACACTGATGGCGTGCTAGAGCCAGAGGAAGAATTTTCTGGTGAAGTGTTGGCGTTTTCTGCATTAAATAAAGACCATTTGGGGTATTTTCTACTGACTGCTATCCTGTCCTCCCCTTTAGGGAAATTCAGCACCACTATCCTGGTGGATACTGGCGCCACTGAAAACTTTATGGACCAGAGCCTAGCCGACTACCTTGGGCTGAGTTACTTGCCTGGTGGTATGGTTAGGGGAGGGGCGTCCCAAGGTATTTCCACTCTGAAGGTCGTTGGGACAGTGGACTATCAGGTTGGCAAATACCACTTGTCCAATCACTTCTAAGCTATCAAAAATATCTTGTACCCTATCATTTTGGGTGTGGAGTGGTAGCGGAAGTTTGAAGTTAGAACCAACTTGAAAGAGAATACCCTATCCTTATTAGTAAAGAATGGTCACACACTAGTTGTTCCTTTGTCTGAGGCTGACGCTCAGGGAGACTTGCCCCACTGGCCCCACCTTCACACCCTTATCCTTTCTTCTATGCTGAAGCCCACTGTGGTGGTTCCCCTACCTTCTTGTTTGGAGGGTTTGGAATCTTCCTTTGATGCAGCTTCAGCTGACGCACTACCTGATCATTCTGAGTCTGACTGTGACTTCAAACTCACTGTGGTTCTGGTGCGTATTTCTTCTCCCATTTACCCCTTGACCATCCAGTAGAAAGAGATGTTAGATGTGTGGGTGAAGGAGCAGTTAGCCAAAGACGCGATTTTTCAGCAGACCTCCCCTGTATGCTCCCCTCTTCTCTTTGTTGAGAAGGCTGATGGTACTCTATGCCCGTGCATAGAATATGGGAACCTCAACAACGTTACTGTACCAGACCTCCATCCCATCCCTTTGGATTCACAGATTGCACGCTATGTGGAGAAGGTGAAGGTCTTCTCCAAGTTGGATTGCCTCAATGCGTTCAATCAGATTCAGATTAAAAAGGGACAAGAGTGGTTAACTGCATTCTGCACCAGAAAAGGGATTTTCCAGTTTTGGGTCATGCCCTTTGGGCTTAAGAATGCCCCTGCTATTTTTCAACGCCGCATTGATGCAGCGTTGGGGGACTTGTTAGGGGTATGTGAGGTTGCCTACATGGATGATATCCTGGTGTTTTCCCCAATCTGGAGTCCCATACAATACATCTTTGGCAAGTAGTGGAGAGGTTAAAGGCAGCCAGCCTTATGCTGAAGATTACTAATTGTGAATTTTTCAAGTCCCAGGTCACTTTTCTGAGCAACATCATGTTTGATCAAGGACACATGATAACTCCAGACAAGGAGAAGGCTATTCATGAGTGGCCCACCCCCACCTTGGTCAAGGAATTGAGGAGCTTTTTGGGAACGTGTACATTCATCAAGAAGTTCACACCCAATTTTTATAAGGTGGCATCTCCCTTATATAAGGCTAGCGGTGCCAAGGTGCTTCAGTGGTCCCCCGTTTTGGAGGGTGCTTTCCAAGCAGTGAAGTGCACCCTGTTGTCCACATCTGTTCTTTGCCATGTTGACTCTTCAAAGGAGTTCATTGTATCTACTGATGCCTCTAACTTCACCATGGTGGCTGCCTTGTTACAAGTAGGCAAAGATGGGATAGAGCATCCGTTGGGATAATTTCTAGAAAAAGTGTCTTTACCAGAGTTGAATTATGCTGTTTATGACAAGGAGTTACTGGCAGTGATGGAGGTGATGACTTATTGGCGTCACCACTTGCATGGCTCATCCCAACCTTTCTGGGTACATACAGACCACCGTGCCTTTCTGTACTACCATGCTCCTCATGTCCTAACCCCACAGCAGACCCGTTGGCATAAGACCCTTTCCCAATTTGCATTCTCTTATGAGTTCACCAAGGGCAAGGATAATAGTTTGGTGGATGCTTTGAGCTGCAACCCTGCTTTAGCACCCAATCTCAAGGAGGTAGAAGTTTATAATACACAGTTGATTATTCCGCCAAATAAATTGTGTCCAACTTCCCTCTCCCCCAGCCAGTGGGCCAGCGCTTGTACCTCTGGAAAATGTGGAGGAATATAGGATGTTCAGAAAGGTAGTCCTTTCTCAGCTGCTAGCAGCTGAATATACTATGATACTTGCTAAGAGCGCTTTGAATCAAGAGGACCTGTCCAGGGGCTATCATGTGAAGGATGAGATGGTGTGGTTTCAGGGGCACCTATGGGTTCCTGCTGGACCACTGCACCTGGAAATCATCTGGGACCATCATGATGGACTCACCGTTGGTCATCCTGGGAAAGTGAAGATGTTGGAGTTAATATGGTGCACGTACAATTGGAAGGGCTTGCCTGCTCAGATGGTGCAGTATTGTAAAGAGTGCCTGATCTTCAATCAGATGAAACCCAATCAGCAACCTTTAGCGGGGTTGTTGGTACCAGTCCAAAAGGCTGAAGGGCCCTGGACTTCCCTCTCAGTGGATTTCATTGTGGAATTATCTGTCTCTGATGGTTATGATGCTATCATGGTGGTGGTGGACCATTTTACAAAGTTCGCCCACTTTATTCCTTGCAGAATGACAATAACCACATTTGAGATGGCTAGGCTTTTCATCAGAAATGTGTTTGCGCTCCATGGGGTTCCCCAAGAAATAATCAGTGACCGGGGACCTCAGTTTACCTCCATCTTTTGGGAAAATTTGTGTAAGACTCTTCAGATTCACCCCTGCCACTCAACTTCCTATCACCCCAATCAGATGGACAGACTGAATGAGTAAACCAGTGATTAGAACAGTTCCTGCGGTGTTACACCGCCGTGGATCATTCAGATTGGGTTTCTCCCCTCCCTATGGCCCAATTTAGTTACAACAACAATTTGCATTCTTCTATCAGTTGTTCCTTTTTTTCACCAACCATGGCTTTAACCCCACCTTTAACATGGAGCCCAGCTGTGGATCTAAAGTTGGAGCGGTGGTGGACTTTTCCAAGACTATAAAGAAGGTCCACCATGGTGTTTCCACAAGTTTGGAGGCAGCAATGTAAGTTTTATAAGGAGAACGCTGATGGTAAGCGTTGAGTGGGCCCACATATAAGGAATGGGATTTCATGATGCTTGATGCTCATAACATCTCTATCAAGCAGCCATAAAAGAATCTGGGACCAAAGAGGATTGGCCCTTACCATGTTATTAGAAAGGTGGGCCATGCCTCATACCAGCTAGATCTTCCCTCTTCATTTTAGATCTTCTCTGTCTTCTATGAGAGCAAATTGATGTTGTTTGAGGGCCCCCCACCAGAGACTTCTTAGGCCTATCTTATGGATGGGGCACCATAATGGGAAATGGAAGAAATAGTCACCTCCCGCCATGTTAAAAGAAGACTTGAGTACCTGGTATCCTGGAAGGGTTTTGATGCTGCAGAAAACAGTTGGGTTCCAGCATGCAACTGTGTGCATGCCCAAGATCTGATTGAAGCCTTCCACAAGCATTTCCCCCAGGCTGCTGGATCTCAACCCAAACTGACTGTTGCCACCATGAAGTTGGCCCCAGCCCACAAGATCTTTTCCCTTGTGCAAGCCTCTGAAGAAGGTGTTGAGCCCTGTTGGGAGGAGAGGGTAATGTCATGGTTAAATGATATCATAGTGGGGACCAACCCTAAGGATAAGGATGGGTGACAGGAGGCCCAGAAGGTGAAGCTTCAGGCCCTCCCTGACCTTGGGCACACACTAGACCAACGCTGGGTACAAGCTAAATATGCCCAGGTTGGTATTAGTAAAGTGCAGAATGCCCAGCCCCTTTTGTCAGCCCAGGCATTAAAACAAATGGTATATTTGATTAACAATGATGGCACTATTTGGTTGATTGAGGAATGGGAGTTAGAAACTCATTCCATTTACAAAACTACACATTTGGGTCAGATCCAACTTCATTCAATTACTTGAGTGATGTCAGTTTTGGTGTATTCTACTGTTTTGGATAGTAATGTTTGCCTATTGGTGAATTGGTGCTTGGGCCCACTTCAGCAAACCCAAAATTTCCCCAACAAAGTTTAAATCTGTTTTCCATGACCAACATTCCTTGTTGGTCAACTTTTAAATAAACTTTCCCCATTTTTTATATTTCCTATTATGTTATTTCAGATGATCCTGTGTGTGGACCCCTTTGAGGAGGTCTTGTGCTATGTTAACCAATCTATTACAAATATGATTAGTTTATCCTCTTGTGCACTATTGGGTCACCCAGATTCCCTCCAACATGGGACTCTCACCCCTTCTACCCTTGTGCACCGCATTGCTTTTAGTTAGTTATTCCTTATTATGATTGCACTATTCTACTTAAGGTATTATTGCTCCAGCACCCTCTGCTGGGCTTTGATACTTTTTATACTAATGGCTAGTTTCCTGGCATTGGCCTTGTGCACCATGCACTACCACACTGGGAACAGGAGAGTTATAGACACTCTCCTTACACTGCTGCTCTGATATCTTCTCAATGAGAATGGGGTCAACTACCCCATAATAAATGAGGCAGGCATGGTGGACCAGTGAGAATGGCATAGAATGGGAAATCTGGTGGTACAACCTTTGTTTTTGGTAGAATCTTGAGGAACAAGTCTAAAGGGATGGGCCTCTGATATCATTTGTAAAGTGCCCTGCAAGCACTGGGGATTCCTGGAACATATGCTTGTTACCAAGGGGATTAGAATAGCTATTAGGTGGGCCCCTTTAGCTACAGCAGCGTACTGCCAGTTATCCTTATTAAGTATAATTTAATCCTTCCCTATAGTATGTTTATTGGCTTAGGTGAAGTTAAATTGAAATGGTTAATAATCAAGGGTTGCTAACGAGAGAAAGATGATATATTGGAGATTAACAACCATTTATGGTTTACTAATAACCGGACCACTACTTTGCTATGAGAACGAGGGTTCTACAATACCTTCTGAGGGGTATGGTAGATTGCAAATATCTGAATGGTTGGCCTTGGCACCGTATCAATTATTGGGTATTAATTGGGGATGGAAAAATCTTCCCAAGGTGTCAGGCTAGGAAACTAAAAATAGATATTTAAAGGTATGCGACAGCTGTAAAATCTTCACTATCTAAATGGAGTCGAGGTTTATATTCGCAATATGTATTTACAATGTTTAGGTGGTTCGGGGTCGGTAGCAAAAATTTGTGCGAAGGTGGACTTTTATCTGGTTAGGTTGGTGGATTCGTAATAATTCCGGCGCCATCCAACTCGTCGACGACGGATAGATAAATGATTATAAAATTAGCCATCAGTAACACCACGATTCGCCAGCTAGGTTGATTGAATCGGTTAACGAGGACCATAATTGCTACGACAACTGATAAATAATTATCAATTAGTCAAACATGATTCACAGGTGGATTCACAGGTGGATTCACAAGTGGATTCACAAGTGGATTCACAAGTGGAATGTAAAATCGGTTAACGGTGGCTATATTGTTTGGAGACGGTGGATCGGAATAGCCACCCAGCCCAACTTCCAATATCAGGCAAGTCAAGTTGGTTCACTTTTGGTAAGGCGAACAAGAATTTAAGGTAGCGAATAGGGTGGCAAGGCGAGGGATGGCATCTCAAGTTTGGTTTTAAATGGCATAAAGAGGTTGAGCCGATCTCCCACTCCCCCACCTTCCTCTGAGCCTGCTTAATATGCAACCTATTGAGATTGGTCCCCGAGGAAGGTACCTGCACTACGTCCACCTTCCAAGTTCCCATAACGTCATAGCCTGGTCATTCTCCACTCACAAGAAGAGCATTGGGTTTGGGCTGTTTAGGCAGATTTCAAACCAACCCGCCGTTCATCCGTCGGTAAATTCAACCGATCTCGGTTTAGCTCCCACTCCCAAGGAG
This sequence comes from Massospora cicadina, assembly GCA_022478985.1. Taxonomy (NCBI): domain Eukaryota; kingdom Fungi; phylum Entomophthoromycota; class Entomophthoromycetes; order Entomophthorales; family Entomophthoraceae; genus Massospora; species Massospora cicadina. The sequence goes on from JAKSZP010009769.1 coordinate 13,832, forward strand.
GGTTCCCGTAACCGGACAATCAAAAGCACCCCTCCTCAGCTTCCGCCCCGGACAAGTTCTCGGATATTTCAACCGGTTCCGAGGGTTTCCTCTCCCAGCCCAAGCTTGCGGGCGAATCACCCAACCCTTACGAATCTAACCTTTCCCCCACCAAGGATGGCGCCGGCTCCGGAACGCCCAGAGCTACGCCCGTAAGCAGATTAAACGAGATAATCCCCATCCGATGCTACGACGCGCACAAGGTTGAGATCCGGGGCGAGTATAAGGTCGACGAACCCGGGACCTACATCCTATACTTTGGTAATCCGGCAATTATCAACCAGGTTAAGCCCGCATATTCGTTTAGATAACAGCCACGCTCGGAGTACCTCCAAACGCCTGACCTTCTTTATCTCCACATTTAAAGGTATCTGCATCCCTCGTTGGGTATTAATTTTATCTAGACGCTGATAGGGCAACTCCCGTTCGACCGGCGATCTCGGGTTGGGTGCTGAAGAAGAAGCGAAAGAGGATGCAAGGTATTGACAGTTGGTTCACTTGGATGGGGTTAAACGGTGCTTAAACGTGTTGGTTGAGGTTCACTTGGATGGGGTTAAACGGTGCTTAAACGTGTCGGTTGAGGTTCACTTGGATGGGGTTAAACGGTGCTTAAACGTGTTGGTTGAGCTTGTAACTTTATCGAAGGTTTTTTAGTCCATCACCTTGCAGCATCACCTTGCAGCGAGATTTGGGGCCAACCCTTTAGCTTCAGTTTTAGTATCATCGGGTTGGATTAGTGTCACCGTTGGCTATTGCTTGAGGGGAAAACTTGTCAAGTTTTAGGGCAGGGGTTATATGCTAGGACGATGCCCGTTCTATAACTGTTTTTTAGGGTGGGCGAAGCGCTGGTGCTCCGTCAAGGACGGCACGCTTTCGTATGCCAAAGATGAGAACTCGGTTGTCCGCGGGTCGATTCAGATCCCCCATTCGGTTGCGACCTTTGATTATTCGGTCCTCTCATGCTGGTGATCGATTCGGGCTCTTCGTTCTTTCGGTTCAAGTTTCTTACCGAATCCGACTTCCAAACCTGGGAGTCCATCATCCTTTTCTACCTTCAACACGGGAGTGATCCTGCTGATTCGCAGCCTTTGAGTGAGCTTGAACCGCACGAGGATGAGGCCCAACTTCCAGTCATCAGCCGATCTCTCTCGAGGAGAAGATCCATCCTGACCAAGGATTGTAACCACACCGGCGTCACGATTTCGGCCATGGGGATTCACTTCGGCCTGGCAGAGAAGAAGCTGAGTGAGCTATTTTCCAACCTGGATCAGCTTATCGGGCAGCTGGAGTCCTATCTCCCCTGTAGCGATGAGCCTTCGGAACTCTGCAAGGGCGAGCCCCCTAAAGACAAGGACCCCCGCCGCAAGTACATTTCCTTCCGATCCAAAAAAGGTAAACTTACTTGAGCCACCGCCTGACGTTTTAAGATGCGACGAAGATGGATGGTAGCCCAAATTCATCCAGCCCTACCGTCGGCCCCGATGCCGTGGAAAGCATCCGAACCAAACTGCACAACCTTCAGAGCCAGCGCTCCGAGGTATTGCAGCTCTTACGCGAGGAAAGCATCCACAAGCAAAAGCTCGAGGCCGCTTATTCAACCGCCGTAGCCGACCTGAACAAACTAAACTCTTCCCTCAAGAAAGCCACCCTCGACCCCACCCCAACCTCCGAGTCGGTCGTCTCCTTCCAGCTCCACTCGGAGCCGCCTCCCATTCGACGCCACATCAAGCGCCGCTCCGTCTACAGCAGGCGCCAAAACTCCATCCTTTCCATCTCCACCATCGGCAACGATGAATCTCTTGATGCCTTGGAGGTTTTGGAGATCGCCCACTCCACCAACAGCTCGGATCGGGACTCGGAGGATGCCCCCAACGAACTATGCGACGAGTCCGACCACTCCGACATGGGCGTCAATCCCCCGAACCACCGTCTGGAGCTCACCCCGATAACGCCACAAACCAAGCTGGAGCTTGGGAAGGGGCCGGCCTCTCGCCGTACCGAGCTTCCCTCCCCCGTGTGTGGGGTGGACGTCAGTTTATTGTCAATTCTAAGGAAAACGTTGGGAAGGATCTCGCCACCGTCTCGTTGCCAATTTCGCTTAACGAACCCCTCAATATCCTCCAAAGGTTAGCCGAGGAGCTCGAGTACAGCGAGCTGCTGGATAGGGCGAACCATTCGGATGACTCCATGGAGAGGCTTGTCCATGTGGCCGCCTTTGCTCTGTCGTCGTACGCTGCGCCCGCCCACCGAGCCTCAAGGAAGCCGTTCAACCCGCTGTTGGGGGAGACTTATGAGTGCGTGCGCCCTGACAAGGGCTTCCGCTTCCTCGCCGAAAAGGTCAGCCACACCCCGCCCATCTTTGCGTGCCACGCGGAGTCGGAGAACTTTACCTTCTGGCAGGACTCGAAACCGAAATCAAAGTTCTGGGGCAAGTCTATGGAGCTTGTCGCCGCGGGCACCGTCCACGTCCTACTCCATGCCCCGAACGAGCACTTCACCTTCAACAAGGCGGTTGGCTGCATGCGTAACCTTGTCACGGGGAGCCGCTACCTCGAGTACTCGGGCGAGGTCGTCGTAACCAACCGGAGTACCGGTGAATACTGCAAGCTCACCTTCAAGGAAAGCTCCTTCTTCGTCTCCTCCAACAACGAGGTCAAGGCTTCGCTTCACGATAGCACCGGAAGGGTCGTACACACCCTTGAGGGCCAGTGGAACACCCTTATAACTTGGAAGAAGCAGCCACCCGAGGTGGTATGGAAGCCCAACCCCTTGCCCCCAAACGCCTCGAAGATGTATTCCTTCACTCGCTTCGCCATGGAGCTTAACGAGATCACCCCTGACTTGGTTGGCCACCTTCCCAGCACCGACACCCGGCTTCGACCCGATCAGAGCCTGTTTGAGCATGGCAAGGTGGGTGAGGCCGAGCAGGAGAAGGTCCGGTTGGAGGAGGGCCAGCGCACTCGGCGCCGAGAGCGAGAATCCCTCGGCCAGGCTTACACCCCCACCTGGTTCCACCTCGGCCCACAGGTGGACCACGAGGGGAACCCCGGTGACGCCTGGCTATACGGGGGTGGGTATTGGGAGGCGCGTGCGGCTCGGGATTTTGGGGCGGTTCCAGAGCTGTGGTGATTCGACTGTTCGCTACCATTGATCGCCCGTTTGATTTGCTTCCCCTGTATCTTTATTTTAAACCCCCTAAAAGATCTCCCCTTACGAGTAATAAATTGGACTTTAGTTTATCACCTCTCCCCAACGTTGGTAGGGGTTTGCAGGCGGAGTTGAGCGCCATGGTAGGTCCTATAGCGGCGGTTGGTGCATACGGAAAGGTCCATGGAACCGTGCATACGGATCCCTTATCTAAAGAGAACAAGCTTATCTACTTTGTTTTCCATGGGAACCAGAAGTCTGCTGGAGTGGGCCCAAGCTTATCTACTTTGTTTTTAGATGGTTATGATCTCTTACCACAGAAGTCTGCTGGTTATCTAAAGTGTCCCTTTTGAAAACCACTGCCTTGAACAAGCTTATCTACTTTGTTTTTAGATGGTTATGATCTCTTACCACAGAAGTCTGCTGGTTATCTAAAGTGTAAGTTTGGACCAACTTTATGCACCCTTTGATTCGGTGTTGAAATTCCTGGAAAGCAAAGTTAACGATCTATGGCTCAATCGGATTAATTCAAAAAACCTCGGTTTATTTGGCTGACTTATTTGCCAAATTTAACGGAACCCATTTAAAATCCAAGTTGAATCATTAAACCTAACCAAAGCTAAAAAGTAGATCGGTGTTTGTTGCAAAAACTTGCGGGAGAAGGCTTCCAGTTTCCAAATCTTTAAAAAAATCTAAAACGTGATAATTTGCTTATTATCACCGTTTAATGGCGTTTCATTCCTACCCCAGCCAAAGTTTTGAAGACGTTCTTGAAGATGTTCTTCGCTTGGGTATCCCAGATTGGGGTCGTACCTTTTCGCCAGCCGACCCACAAATTCAGATGGTTTCATACCACTATTTGAGCCACCTATTGGATTATCCACAGATGAGAAGCTGAGACCAATGTTTGAACAAGGATACCCCAGGTTCTAGTTACAAGAACTGAGACAAACTTATATCCCGTATAATGGGCCACCGTAAAGAAGCTCTTGATTGCCTTCCCATCTTCCTATTTAGTAGAACTTGGTTTCGGTGCAGTTATAGGCTTCACAAAAAGGTAATTGGCTGTAAATTAGCGTCGTGGGGACTTACAGAGGTTACTCATAAGCATCGGGCTGAACATAACTTATCTCATCGGATTATTTTTACCCATCATATTCAAGATATGGGTTTGTATTTTAAAACAGAGGTTATAAAGCAATAGATACTATTTTTAGATATCAAGATGGTTTACATAATTTTTATATCCCATCCACCATTCGGGATATCATAGTTAAATATGTAATTTAACTATCATGTAACTAAATAGAGTTATTTCACTTGGTTCACGGTCAGGGTTTTACAATAAGGTCCTTTGGTAACATAAGTTTAAGAACCGCTGATTTTAGATTTATCAAAGATTGCCATTACAGATAAAATGCACCTGTCATGTAGCGGCTGATTATAATCATACTAGGCAATTGATCTGGGTGTGTCAGTACCCAGCGAGGAGCCCAGAATTCAAGGGGAACATTCATCCTAATGACTCTATGCTGGGCTGCCAATTGGGGTTATTTGAGGGGTAGAACTGTTCAAATAAATATCAAAGGACCCCATGACAAGCTAAAGGGCTGTTATGGGGGTAACCCCCAGGGGTGGGAGAGGCAAGGAGGGTGATGATTCCTCTAGGTTACGCAGTTGTTGGTTTTTGGATGAGATCAGATCAAAATAGTGGAAGACATCACTGGATGGATTGCACTAAATTGAGGGATTAGAAGGGCAAATCACAGTCGTATGCATATGCAGCATGAGCAATGGATTAACAATAATGATTAGGGTCTAAGTGCTCACAATTTCAGTCCAAGCATAGTCACCTGATCAATGGTGTCAGATAATTGGATTTTTGATGCATCAATAGTAATGTTCTGGTGAAAATTAGTTCTAAACTGATTAATATTAAATCTTCACCCAATACTTGGGGAATCAGTCAGCCCAAAGTAGTACTAATACTCCCACCCACAGCTGGCTAGCTCCAATTTAGCTGTTAAGAATTTGATGAATCCTTTACAAAGTAGGCAACTGCTTTCCATGTCTGCTCCCACACTGCCTTAAGTTTAGTGAAAATGCTAAGTTGAACAAGCCCCTTTTATAGACTTGGTGGTGATACCAGGAGGTGAAAATATAGCCAAGATGTTTGTCTGGACTAATTACATTAAATCCTTACCTCATGGATATATTATATCTGCTGTCAATCGCTCACCCCAACTGAAGTTGAGATGAGGTGAGAGACTTTTAAGCGTTCTGATAGGACAAATATTCATTTCCTAAAACAACCCAATCCACATCTAACCTGAGTTTGCAGGTATCTCACAATTTGCCCTCAAGTAGTTTAAATACTAAGTGGCGATATTTTGATAGGGGGTCAACTTTGTCCCCATTTTACCCACTAAAAGAATTGATTATATATAAAAACTCCTGTTTTATTAGGCCCCAGGGCTAATATTGCCCCAATTTCCATTAATATGTAAACTCATTTGTGGTTAATTTTATCTCCTGAAAATGTTTAATAAGCAGCTGAGAGTTTTAACACTCCTGCAACTGCTAAGTTGATGAAATCCTGTGCAAGAGCACCATAAACACTTAACCCACCAGCTTCTAAAAAAAGGATCTGAGCACCCATCTCTTGATTGTGAGTAGCCGTTTGCAGATGGCAGTGCGGTTCACCAGATTAACTTGAGAGATTATTGATATGGGGTGAAAGGCGGACCTCATGGGAAGTAAATTGAGGAAGAATTGGTTTATTTAATAATAAACTCAAAATAAACTGGAAACCAGACCTAAGTTGATGTTGCCTTTAAGAAGAAGAGAGAAGGATTGGGGAGATGGGGTTGGAATTTTTATATGCCACATTATCCAGCCTGGCTAGGCAAGGCTTTTATTTTAACAAATTGGCTAATTTATATTTAAGCTATAGTTAAAGCTTTATAGAGATTTTTAACTTAAAGTCTGTTGTTTGGAAATAATTACCAACAAAATGGTTAATTATAATTAACAAAAAATGCAAAATTATCTGTAAAGTATGATTATGTTAATGAGAAACAATTGCTGAAAAATTTTAGTAGGTAAATTAATTGTTGACTGAATAGCTAATAATTGTGTTCATCCTTGGATTGTTAAAACTGAGGTGCTAACAAATTAGGTGTGTTTTATAGAGCTTTAAAGTGTTACAACGCTTGTTCTGATAGTAGTTTGCAGGTTAAACTGGGCAATGCAGCCTCCTGTAAATGGGTTATTAGTTCTTAATACCAATGGATGGCCGCTAGACTGTAGAGATTAGCCTATGAGGGCTGACTAAGGCGTTGGAACCTTCTAGGTTCAGATTTCAGCCCATAAGTTTAAGTTCTTGTGGGATAATTAACCCCACTTTATTGTGCCATCTGAAAAGTCGATCACTGAAATAGCCTATATAAACCCTCTTGTACTTTTAATAAAGGAAAGAATCTTGACAGTTAAATATTTTATTATTTTTTACCCTATTTGAAGTGTTGAAGGGATAAGTTGCTCTCGTCTTTTTCAAGAAATCTGTAAGAGTATACCTGAGTGCGGTAAACACTTATAAAGTAGACTTGTCTGGCTAGATGTTCTTCATACAAATAGCAATCTTCTTTATTTTTACAACCAAGTTTTACCCTGTCAAGTAAACTTAAAATGAAAGTTTAAGAGGACCAAGAGGCATATTTAAATTGGCTAGCCCAAGAAGAGTGATACAGATTAATGAAATCTTCAAATTTTCTAGAAACGCTATAAAAATTTTGATATTTGGATCCACAGATTGATGGATAATTCATATCAATATACCAATATTACATTGATTTGTATGAAGATGGTTGATTGTTGCAGCCAATTTTACATGATCTGAATTAACTGGGTGATTATTCAGAATAACTTCAGGGGTGGATTTATTGATGTGGAGTATCAATCACAATTTGTTTTACTAGATGAGACTTAATCCAGATTTTAAGACCCATTTAGGTTGGGTTTTGTTTGTGGAAGATTTGGCTTCTTTTTAGATGTTATGAATGATTGACATATAAGTGGAAAGGCCTTAAGAATTGCCAAAGGCCCCTGGAATGTACCACCTCATTGTAAACCCCTTCTATCATTTTCAATAAAGAAAAAGGAAAAGGGGCAGAAAGAGGTTCCTTGAGGGCAGGGCAGTAACCTATCCCTTGTTTGCCACATAATCCAACTCACTGATCTGAGGCAGGGGGGCTGCAAGAGTCCTGAGGTCCCACTTGCACCTGAAAGAGTATTGACTACAGTCCAGGTGGAGAGGCTAAGACTCTGGACTTACAGAACTAGAAAAGACAACACTAAGACAACAGATAATATCTTTATATATAAAATACCCTGGATGGAGTATACTTAAGGTCTAACTACTAGATGTTATAATGCTTGCAAAGAAGATTAAAAAGTAAAAATTGGTTACTTAGATATTACAGCACCTAAACCCAAGTTTACAAGTACAATTTCACTAGATTGTTCATAGTCTCATAATGGCAATTAAAAATTGTTTTTAGTTACAAAAATGTTTCTGTAGTAGGAAAAATATCTATATTCACTTTCTTTACCAGTCTTCTAGAAAATATACACAATTAGTAAACAGCAGTACCTTAAAACTTTAGATAATGATCTTAGATTCTCAGCTACCTCTAATAAATCATTAAAATTTCTGCTTTACTTTACTAGTATTTTTAATACACATCTATGACACTATCTTAACATCTTGATTTATATAGAATCTATAATTAGAAGTTCTACTTAGAGCCACATGATTGATTTTATACAAAAGTTTTTAAAGTGTACTGTTTTTACTTTTCATGCTCTTACAGATATGGATACCTTTTTCTTTGATTTAAAGTTATTTATAGAACTTTATAAAATTTATAATTCATTTTTTTAACATTAGCTATTTTTATAGCACTTCAATTTATAGTTTAATGGTGTCATCTTACAAAATAAGGACCATTTATTGCATAAACCACCTAGATAGTCAAGAAGTTACTTAAATTATCATCAAAGTATCTAATTAAAATCCTATAAAATATAACTTTTTTTCTGTTTCATTTTATATATTGTATATCTTTATAATTTTAAATAAGCCTAAGGAGAAAAAGCTCAGACAGCCAAAATAGAAAAGGGAACGGCTAAAGTATAAAATGGTGGATTTATATATAAGAAATATGTTTGCATTTATCAGTTGCAAAGTTTTTATAAGTGAAAGTAATTGGTGTCTTTTATGGACTTAACAATATGTTATACTCATCCACAGTTTTTATAATCCACAGACATCACATTAATCGTTTCCTTTCCTAATTAAGGCAATAGTAATCTTAGTATTAATGTCATTGTCCTATAGATTAAGTGCTGATATCTTCTCTATTTTGTAAAAAAATTTGTCAGCGCATTTTAAGGGTCAGTTTATCCAGAACAACCTTACATGCTATAGTTTTTTATTAGTAAAAAGCCCCCAAAAAAGCACGTGATAAATTGCTACTCTATATAAGGCTCCATATATGATGCTATTGGTTACTTTAAAGATATAAGTAGCAAATTTGTTGGCTAAAGGTTACAAATGTGAGTGATGATTTCATTTATTATTAAGTAAAGTTCTATGTAATATAATTATACTATAATATTGTAAAGATTACCTTGGCTTTTAAATTAATGCCAGAGGTATTTTAGTGTAGTAACTTTTGAAAGAATGTATGACTAGAATAAGGATCATGAGGTTTGAAATTTAACATCTTTGAATAAGTGCATTTGAAACCTCGCCTAACATATATCAAGTCATTGCACTAAACCACAATTATAGCATCAAAGAAGTGATTTAGTATATAACAGTGTTGCAATTGGTCTGGCAACTAATTAATAGAATTATTTATTTACTTATTCTTATATTAAACTAAATTGTAGACTGAGCCTTCATTTATTTATCTACATTAATTTTGATAAATAGATATTAATCTATTTGATTACCTTGCCCCCACTCCCAAATTTTTATATGTAGTTGTCAATCTGTAGTATTAAATCACTATTGGTTACCTTGCCTTGGCACTTCCCTTCTCAGGTAAAGGTGAATTACAATTAAATACTTAATAAAGCAAGGCTACTCTAAAATACCTAATACATTGATTATCTCACCCCAAGGGCATGATTTTTGTATCATCTACTATATCACTATATTATCTAATACCTTACTCTGTGAAAGCGTAAACTTTACAACAATAATTTATTGATAGAGCTTCAACTATAAATAGTGTCTCAGTTGTAATTGGCTGATTGCTACTTTTATGTAAATGCACTAATCCTTAGGCAATTAGCTCTTGATCTATTATAAATATCAAGCAAATATAAGAAATTATCAAGTACTGCTCATTTAGCAGTAGTTTATACTAATAAAAACGTGGAAGTTAGGTAGCATACTTAAAAGTTATTGCAGTTTTGTAGTGGATCTTGTTTTATGGTAGACTAAGTAAATTATACAATTAAGAAGTTATGTCGCTCCATAGCCACTTTGAGTATCCAATACTACAGTGTTTTTTATCTAGTTAGAAAACTATTTGTAATTACTTCAAAATAAATCCTCTTTTTCATATTACTGTCATCATAAAATATATCTGTTACTTAGTGCAGATTATTCATCCAATAAATACTGATGCCAAAGCGCCAATCACAACTTTTTAGTGCTATCTACAGGTACGCTTATTGCAGCCATTTACAACTACTTTTTTAACTATGGAGCAGATTGAACTGTAAGCTGATGTGACCAACTTTTTAGGCCCACTAGACTTATTGCTAAACTAGTTTTCATTTATAATAAATTATTAAACACAACCAACGCTGCTTAGCAACCCTTGATTACAATTTGTTGGAGATAGTATCTTCTCTATATGACCTATCAGGAGATTGACTCTTTAAAAATCTATTTCAAGTTCAAGGGCTGTTGATAAATGATTTAAGATCTAGCCTTTGGTGCTCTAACCAGTTCTCTGAATAAGCTGAGAACAATTTGAGAGGCAAAAAATTTTCCTTTTACTGAGCTGTTGAGCCAAATACATCAGAAAATCAAAGAATTCTTGTAATTTGTAATTTGTAATCAAACTCATGCTGAGTATCAGCCATTAGCCAATGGTTGTCTACTTTATATAACAATGATAAATTGGAACTCAATGGCGATGAGGCACTAAGGGTGGGCGATTTGTCTCAATTTTTTTTGTAACTTCCCCTCTGGTAGTTCTAAATTTACCAACAATCTGAAAACCTTAGCTCAGGATACACCAGAAGCTGTTCCTAGCGAGCTCTGCATCTCCTAATAGTGCTACTATGGTGGCATCAGCTCCTGTTCATTAAACACTGTGCTGCCTATAAATCAGTTGCTTAGCGGGTTCATCCCATACTAACTGGGAATCAGGGTTTGATAAACATCATTAAATTACCCAGTTAACTTTCCCAAATTTGATAAGAAAGGGAATAGCCAAAGTTTCATACAGCTTCTCAAAATTACTATGGAAAAGGTGAATGACCAGGCCAAACTGGACATGTTGATGAACTTGGTGGACCCTATTACCTGAAAGTTTGCAATTCCAAAAGATTTGAAGTTGGTATGTCTTAGTCTATGTAAAAGATGAAATTATTAATGAGTTTGGTGGGGCGGAGCTTATATATAAAAATGGAAAGCCTTTTTCCTTGCCATAACCTTTAACCAGGTTAAGATGCTTTAGCCTTTGTTAACCACTTTTACTATGATGCTCAGGTGCTGTATGAGGCTGAGGTTCTGAGTCACTATGATACTCAGATTGCTTTCCACCACGCCTGAAAACTTTATAAGGAACTATACCAGAATGTCAGACAAAGTTGACATTTGACTAGTCAAAAAGAATGTCCCAGTGGTGAATAGTTCAAATTTTACTAAAGATCCTCAGTCTAATCTTTTGGAAGAATTGGCTAGACTAAAGTAATGATTTTGCTCCTAGTATCCAGCCAAATAGCTCAGATAGAGTTGGTGCAGTTACCTCAAACCCCAGGTGGAATAGGCAGATGAGTGTGGAAGTTCACCCATACACTAACTTGAATTTAGTGCTTCCTCTTAAGAGAAAATGACCCCCTTTTATAGAGCTGAAGGGTGTATGAAGAATGAAAATATTTTACCCACCAATCATTACTTAGGACACTAGGTAGTTGGCTGAGATGAAAATAATTTTGAGATGGCTGATTAAATCAAATATTACATCATTATCAGATGGATTTATCATACCTGCTTATGACCAAACACAAAATTAAGCACTATTAAGGAAAATATTTTTGACAGTTATGATAAACTGAATCATCATTTACCTAAATCAGTTTACCCCCTGCTTATTTTGGATCCTCTCGCTCCTCCAATTTCTAGCCTGTGATTACCATAAATTATTGTAAGTCCTTTTGTAATAAGGGTTCACTTTTATATCCCATTTTTTATACAAATAGAATTATTAAAATTAAAATCTACTTGTGGTCTATATATCCCCTGTCAGGATCCTATCTGAACGGCAGATTTGGATGTGTCAGATGATGGTAATTGATACTGATCTGACCAAAAAGCCCAAACTTCTGTCAGGGATAATCCTCAATGTAAGTTGACAATTATCAAAGTCAGGTATCACCCCCAAACAGCATGGTCAAATCATGCTCCCTCGGTGACACCCAACCTTAGGGTTCAAACTGAGCCATGAGATGAGCATAAACAATTCAACCAAGATAATTAGGCATTTACCAAATCCCTGATTCATTTTTATTATTAGATTTAGGCTTAGATAGCCTAGATTTTCCCCAAAAACACCTCCTTGATTACCCATACATAGCTGATATTAAGCTAGTAAACCTTACTATTTTCTCTTTTTCATAATTTTAAGTTAAAATTAATCTATTGTTATTAAGAATTGCCTCTCCAGACGTAGTATCTGGAATAAGGCTTCTTGACCAAGAGAAGCAAAAACAGGCAATCAAACACCCTAAAACTTTGGGTCCCCTGGACTCAAAATATTGAGGGATATGAGGTATTACACCCATGGTCCTGACAAAACTGGTGTTCCATGCTAGGTACACCCCAAGTTCATGGTGAAATATAACAAGTAAAAAACCTAACCATGAACAATAACAACCTAGCGTCCAATCTCATTTTAGATTAGGAACGCCTTAAACTCTTAGATAATTACCCCGCTATGATTGTGGGACAAAGCAACAAATTCTCACCCTTGAGCAACACCAACTTGAACTTCAAGGTGCGACTATTGAGCTTAAAAGCAAAATTTGGCAGATATCCCCTCTTTTTGTCACCAAATTGGCCCTGAATGCCACCCACAATCGGGTAGACTCAGTAATTGAGGATATTAACACATTACAATAAAATTGATGCCCTCCATCTATATGAAACGTCCATCAATAACAGTTCCCCTTTAAGTGAAAATGGCCCCCTATGTCAATAAACGTTGTTAAACCATTAAACCCCCAGTGGCACATTCAAACCATCATTCAAAGGGAAGTATAGCCCAGGTGAAGGGAGCATCTTCTCTTTCTTATTTTGTTATGAAAATGCTATGGAAGAAGCCACTGACACCCAGCAACTTAAACACTTGATTAATTGTCTTAGCTGTATGACTCAAGGCATTATGGGCATCCATCTGATGCATTGACATACTTGGACTGATGCCAAGACTACCTGGCTTTAGGAATTTGGGAGCGACTTAACCTTAACAAACCAAAAGAGACCTCTATAGGTATCAGCACAATTGGGGGAAAGTATTAGTGAATTTTCCATCCATTTTTACTTTAAAGCACAAACTCTGGTTGCAGGAAATCATCTTATGTTAAACGATGCCATCACCACTGCATTTTTGGCGTTTAAAAATATGCCTATAATACTTTATCTTAAAGCGGTGAAGTCTAACTTAACGTTCCTCATCCATATTAATGAGGCTATATTGGAAAATCTGGCTGAACAACTTAAACCCGTTGGGCCACCTCATTTTAACACTAATAAGCCCCAGTCCCAAGTATTGGCCGTTACACCCCCCAATTTGCCTACACCTGAATTATACTGCACTAATTGCAGAAAAGCAACCACATTGTAGCTTATTGCCGCATCCTTCAACGTAAGTCAGCAAAAGATCAGTTAACATAGGGAAAGAGGTTCCCTATGCTGACAGAAAATGAGTGCCTCAAGACTCATGTTCTAGTTCTAGCTTTATCCCAAGTACTTCCAGAAGTTTCATATTAGCTGCCCCACCAGAAGTTAAAGTTTCTCTGTCTATTCAAGGAAATAAAACCTCCAGCTGTCTTACTTCTATGTTTGTCAGTTACACAAACATGTCTTGGTGGTCAGCTCTTCTATAGAAAGCCAAGCCTTGGCAGATAAAACTTTTAGATGCATTGAACACCCTGAGCTTGGCCACAGCAGTATCCTCCGCTGGCTTCACTGCAAATCCTTAAAGACAGTCTATTAGCTATTAACTCCAAATTTGGATCTTCGGTGGTATGAGTCAAAGTAGTAGTCCATAAGGTTAAAGTCCTGGCAATAATTGACGCTGGTTCTCCAGTTAATTTTATTTCTTCACAGCTTATCCAAAAGATAAAAATGGCTCCAGACTTGGTTCACAAAGCTGAATATGGGACGGCAGGTGGTCATTCTACTAAGGCGATAGAAGCCTATTCTGCTTTACCCCTTCGTTTTGGGAAGTTATTAATTACTTCCCCCACTGTTGCACTATAAAATGATAACTGCGAGTTGCTTATTGGGGTCCAACTGATGCAGGAGTTTAACTTCATCATCAACCACAAGAAAAAATACCTATCCCTACTAGGGTATCAAATTCTGTTAATATTTGAACTCCCATCAAAAATAAAGAAGCCCCTAAAAAATGGGCATGCTTCCTTGAATACCCATCCTCCATTTGCAAAATTGAGTACCAAGTCTTAGGGGAAAAACTTAGTTACCCCCAGAGGCTGTGGATGCTGATGAGAGGATACTCTGTATGCCACTCATCCTATCACAGTACCCTCTAGCTCAAAAGTTATTGTGGATATGGGGATCATGATTCACATCCCTCTTTATCAAGTTTTGGAGCTAAGTGGCCACCCAAACCCTTCAATCAAAGAAGCGTTGACCCGCCCTGGGATTTTGGATCCTGCCTGCGTAAAATTATCTCTATTCTATAAGGGAACTTAACAACTGAAATCATCCAAGTCCCTCTGTATGCCCTATTGCTTATGTAAAACTATGGCCTATCTAAAATATCACCGATGTGAGTTTCTTTGGCTCATTACAAGATTTTTTGTTCAACCACCTACCCACTATAGCTCTGGTTGAAAGTAGAATTGGCGACAATCTCACCCCTAATGAGCTGCAGAAAGTCAAAGACATCCTTGAGGAGTATTGCTATACTTTTCCTTAGGACCAAGTAATTTTGGAAAAATGTTTGGGGTAGTTTACCAAATTGGGACTGAAGATCACCCCCATTCAAATCTCGGGAATACAGAAAATCTAAAATTGAGGAAGCTCAAGTGGCCCTAGAGCTAAAGCAACTGTTGGAAGCTGGGTTATTCATGCCTTCTAAAAGCCTGTGGGCTTCCCCACTTTTATTAATTTAGAAGGATGGTGGTCACCGTGTTGTCATGGATTATCACCGCCTCAATTCAATAACCAGATTAGACAGCTATCCATTGCCTATAGATAACTCTTTACACTTGATGTCAGGTTCACACTATTTTTTGGCTATGGATCTCGCCAGCAGGTATTGGCAAGGTGATTTATCACTGAGTGATTAGGAAAAATGTTCCCTCCTCTCAAGTGAAGGATTGTTCAAGCCCACTAAATGCCGTAGTGGTTATATAACGCCCCTGCTACCTTCCAACGCGCCATGAATGGGCTTTTAAGTGATTTAAAACTTTCTTGTGTGTTGGTTTATCTTGATGATATTACCATTTTTTGAGAACATTTACCAAACACATAGTTCATCTCAGAAAAATTTTCCAGCGGTTAAGTAAAGCCTCATTAAAAGTAAAGCCGTCAAAATGCTCCTTCCTTCAGAATTAAATGGATTTCATAGGCCATAAGGTAGGTAAAGCTGGAACATCCCCAATGGACAACAAGGTCCTGGCCATTTCCAAAATGTCCCCCCTAAATATATGTAATACAAGTTTTCTTAGGGATGGTGGGCAGTTATCACCAGTTCATCCCCCACTTTGCTGACATCTCCAAGCCTCTTGTATATTTATTGAAAAAAGGGGTACCCTTCCAGTGGAAGTAGAGCAACAGCTGGCCTTTAACCTATTACGCATCTCTCTCCCACTCTCCAGTACATAAACATCCCAACTTCAATAAACACTTTCTCCTTTTTACTGATGCTAGTGATATAGTCACTGGAGCCATCCTATCACATTATGAAAAAACTTGGTAGACCATACTATCGCCTAATATAGCAAAACTCTAATCAGAGCTGAACGCAGCTATAGCTTTATGATATGTGAATGATTAGCGGTATTATTGGCTATTAAGCATTTCCAACCTTATCTATATGGAAAACATTTCACTATAATTTCTGACCATGCTTCCATGCAATGGCTATAGCAAATGAAGGACCCATACAGGAGATTAGCCTGATAGGCGTTAAAACTTCAAAATTACAACCTTTTCATTATCTAATGAACAGGGCCAATCCATCAAAACGTGGATTGCCTATCTTGACTTCCCATATTAACTATAACTGACCCTGAAGAAAATTGAATCTATGACCTCCTAACCCAACCACTGTTATGGAAGGAAAAACCCCAACCCTACAAAAGGAATTAGTGAAAAAATAAGCAAATTTTTAAATCAAGAACGGTCAATTTTGCAAACTTATGTCTAAACAATGGGTGCCTTATGTAAGACTATTAGAACGAAATGATGTCATATTAAAAGGAAATTGGCAAGTAGGCCATGAGGGAATTTGGAAAGCCTACTAGTGGCTTAGAACTCAATGTTATTGAGAGGGAATGCTTGTTTCTATCCATGATGTATTGGGGTCCTGTCTGGTATGTAAAAACCAAACTGGACCAATCCACACTCTCAACATCCAGTGATCCCACCCTGTGAACCATTCCATACTATTGGCATTGATGTTGTGGGGCCTCTTCCTAGAGCCTCCAATGGACGTTGGTTCCTCCTACTAGCTGTAGACCATCTAACTAAGTGGATCAAAGTCATATCGCTCCCCACCGCTTCAGCAAAAGCCATTGCCACAATTTTGTATTTTGGGATTATCACCCAGCATGGGTGCTCTAATGTCATTTTTTCAAATAATGGACAAAATTTCCGCTTGATGCTAGTGAAGATTTAGCCAACCTGATGGGAACCACTCAGGTATTCTCCCTCCCTACCATCCTGCAACCAATGGAATGGTAAAGCGAGTAAATGGTACTCTAACTGCAACCCTACAGAAAATTTATATGAATGACCCCCTCCATTGGCCCCAATATTTGCCTAGTGAAATTCTGGACTATCATATTAGTTACCATCAAATCACTAAGATGTCGTCATTTAAAGCGTTTTATGGCAAAAATCCCCATCTGCCTTTCAAAGTCCAGGCGATGCTTGAGCAAGATTCTTCTGAAGCACCTGAAGTCTCTATGAAAAGTATTGCAAATGAAATCATAAGACTTCAAGACCTGGCTGCCAAAAACCTGTCCACCACAACCAGTAGAGAAAGTGCTTAATTTAATGATAAGCACGATTTCCTACACACCTTCCAACCAGGTGACCTCATCCTATTCTACCATCACCGTCCTGGATGTTATGGTCACAAACTGGGAACCAACTGGTCAAAGCCCTATCAAGTCATATATAGACATGGCAATGAACACTCAATTGTAGAGGTTGTTCAAGGCACAGTCATAAACTGCATCCATAGTCACATTCTCTATATATTTCCCCCCTGCGCCAAGATCTAGAGGGGGTTGTCAAAAATTTGTATGGAATCTGATAATAGATTGAGTCAGGTCCTTTGAAGCTCACTTAAAATTGTGGACAGATGTGGACATCACACTGAAGCCCAATATATAAATAACATAGGACTTAACATTTATTAGAGGTTCAGAGGTCCAAATAAAGTCCCTTATGTTGGAACTTAACCAGTTGGCAATGGTTCAGAGGTTCCTGCGGGCTGGTAATAATGATTGTTGGGTTTTGCACTGAAATCTGAATATGAATATGCCAGTTGAACTTCAAAGAGTAAATAATACTGCAAGGAAAGCTACTTTATTATGGAAATATTTATTAACTATTTATAGTACTAGGAAGCATAATAGATGGAAGTTAAATAAATATTAAGGGTAATTAATTAAAGATAGGAGAGATCAGGATAGGCAAATGATCAGCATCATTTGCTGACAGCCTGAATATATAAATACTTATTAAATAATACAAGGGGGTCTGGTATAGTGGGATGAGTTTTTTATCTCTCACAAGCATCACTTTTAATAAAAAAGTGAACTGAACAAGAATTGAGAGAGCATCCAACTGCCTGTGTACACTGCAATTATAGAGCAGTGTTCCACGGCCAACCACCCAAGAGTAGGGAAGTCAATCCGCCCATCTGTGCACAGCACATAGAAACAGATGACTTGCCTGTACCAATATAAAATAACAATAATAATATGAAGGACGCTAAGATGGATGTACCATCTGACAAACTTCCCGTTGGTCCAAGCCCCCACACAACTATTAATGGTGAAGGGCTGAACAACCCGTGTACATTGAGTAACAATTTGGCAACATGAACAATGACAAAACATGCAAACACAACAAAGGGTCACAGTGCCCTTGTGACTAAGCGGATAACAGATTCAACTCCCTAGGATTGGTGGCCAATGAAACCCAGATGACAAGAGCAACCTTCTGGGAGCGAGTCCCAATGCCAAGAACAGTGAAGTTGGGAATATTCCCCACCAAAGCTCAACCAGTAGAGGGGATTGGGGCCTCATAGGGTAAGAAAATTTTGTGGAAAAAACAAAAAACCCGGACAAAGTATTGGTTGGATCTGAAACTGACTCAGATTCATTTGATGAAAATCAGCAGCTCAAAACAATAGAGCAAAGGCATAAAAGTTTTCTACCAACATGGAGAAACTTACCAAATCCGCTCAGAGTTTTAGAGTAAAGAAGAAGTTGGGCACCAGTTCTGACAAGGCCCAGTCAGGGGGAGGAATAGCCCCTGACCAAAATCGATCTGGAGAACTGAGAAAATCGTCAGGCATGATCCCCTATACCATCAGGCGCAATCCCCAACAAATTCATGTCAATAGGGGGGCCTAGCTCAACCAAGAATTGAAAGCTGATCCTGAATGGACCACCAGGAATAAACTCTGACAATGTTAAGCTGTCAGAGGGGATTAGATAGCACAAAGCCAATCACCAAACTAATATGAACCATTGGGGACCATCCCAGATGGGAATGAAGTTTTGTCAGGGACCAAATCTGAGGGATTGGACACTCATGAAAATTTGGCAAAAAAACTAAAAGTACTGCTGGAAGGGGCCAAAACACTGACAGTGGTCAAGTCAGAAGCTAGGGCCCCAGTGAAATATACACCAATTCAGTCAGACATGTTGGCGCATTGAGGCGCATCTGCCTGTGAAGTCAAACAATGGGAGGCCTTCCAGTTTCCCATATTCTATGGCGACTCAGTGGGTCTCCAAAAGTATCAAGCCAGCTGTCACAGATCTGTGGCAAGACCACAAGTTTTCCACCAGAGTGGCCAAATGCTGGCTCAATACCCAAATCTCAATTGACATGGCAGTACTATTCAAAGCGTCACGAGTTTGGACTGAAGACGCCCTGGAATGGATGAAAATCCCCATGGAGAACAAGGTGATCGAGGCCACAATCCTCAAAGATTTAAAACTGTCAGATGCAAAGGCCTGGATGGATGTCAGCATCAACCTTTTAGATGTGATGGTTTATAACAAGGCAGGCATTACAGCAAATATTCCCAAGCCATTGGGAGCTCGGGCCTCAACCCAACAGAATTAGCTGAATATATGAAACAATTCCTGAACACCTCAACTGACCTCAAATGGGCCCAAAACTATTCCAGTAGACACGGCACTGGAATGGTATAATACCACATTCTCCCCAGAGGAAGCACTACCATGGATCATGACTGGGTTAAAGGCCACTGAGGCCCTACACTGGTTGTACACCTGAATCCCACCAGCCACTGCATCAGACCTGATGAAAGCGGGCTGGACAAAGGGAAAAAGCGGTGGAGTGGGGACCTTTCTGGGATTGGTCACCGGAAGAGGCCATCAACTGGTCTGCCAACAGATTCACACCGATGGAAATGAAATACTGGTTCCAAGCAGGGCCAGTTTGGGCCTAGTGCATGATTGGGCGGAGCTGTGGGTGACTAAACCAATTCACAAAACCTTATAGGCTGACCCTTCCCAATTAATAAGTGGAAAATATGGCGCAATGTCACAACAATCGCCAAAGCTGCAGACTGGGATGCAGCAGGGTTCACCCATGAGTCAGCCCAACTGTGGATGGAACATGAGATTTCACCACAGGCAGCAATGGTAATGAAAGGGGTCACAACCCCAGACTTGGGCCAAGAATGGCTCAAAGCAGGGATCTGCACTGAAACCATCTGGAAATTCAGCAATCCTTCCTGGAACTGAAACTAGTGGCCCCATATGCCGCCAAAAATTTCACCCCCCCAAAGCGTTCCAATGGAGTGAGGCGGGAGTTCCAGCAGCCATGGCACAAGTATCTACAGATGGGGGCTGGAATAGTGTCACAGTTTGGGACTGGTGCCAGCGTAGCTCAGTTACACTGGAGGTCCTTCAAAAATACCTCCACCCAACGTGCAGCCCGGAATCTGCCCTCAAGTGGTACCAACTGGGGTTCTCGCTGATGGATGCCCTATAGTGGCAAAGCCTCAATATCGGAGTGCAAATGGCTAAAAATATCAGCTGCCAAGGTATCAGCATTCATCAGATCGAAATGTTCCTCAACTGAGGATTCAGCCTTGACAAATCAGTAAGCTGGATTCTGAAAGGGAAGACCCCCCGCTGAAGTACCCAAACCAAGCGTGAAAGCCAAATCCTAAAGTGCAGCAGCAGCGCATACTAATGACAACAACTGGAACGGAGCAGGGAGTCACATTGAGTACATCCATCAGTTGATCAGTGGGGGCTTTACAGACTGCCAGGCACTAAAATTGTACCTAAAGGATGCTATCCAAATCCACCTGCAGCTAGTGGAGGAGGAGGAATTGTCCAACTTGATAATGGTAATTTATCTGGAACTCAACAAAGTCTTAGCTGGAGGACTTCGATCACCATTGGGTACTCAAATGAGAATATATAGATATAGCGATTCCAGGCGAATTGGACCATAAGAAACTCCTCAAAATCAGCATCAAATACAAGGGGATTTATCTGCGAATGGAGCTGACCAGATACACCAACCAGACCGCAAGGTGGGTAACCTTCAAAAAATCTCTACCAATTGTGAATGGGAGTGGGTGCACAAAGCAATCCAGACCAGATTATCATACTATGGGGAAGTACGAGAATTTTGGCAAGCTGGTGGCGATTATATAATGAAGTGCCTCCGCCCCCAGACAGTAGAAGTGCTTTATTAACTGGCACCCTGGATGAAGCCATACAAAATAGCCCTACCCCAATTCATCTGCCTGCACAGCCTTGACAGGGTAGTATACATCAAACAGGAAGATGCCAAACAAGTGTGCTGGTTCTGTTACCAGACCGGCCACACAATGGCTCAATGCCATCACTGTAAAGGTAAAACTACTCGGGAGTATGAATATGACCCCATTGAGGGGATCACCAAGGTTGGTACCAAGACTTTCCTCCGCCTGAAAGCCAGAGAATGGATCCCGCACAACCTAATGGAGGTAGCGGACATAAAACGCCAACAACAAGAATTGGACCTGGCACATAGGGAAGCATGGGAATGGGAAGCAGCCAAATGACCTGAAGTGAATGATGAGCCGTTTATAAATCCAAACCCCAAATTATACGCAATGGATGAGGGAACAGACCCTGGACCAGCAGAGCAACGTCCAACCCAAGTGGAATGGATGGTCCACAAGGAGGAAAGATGGCAGAAGGCGAACTCATAAAAGTCCCCCAAGAAAGGATGGATGCAGTTGGGACCAAGCTAAAAAAAAAAAAAAAAAAAGAAAGGATGGATGAAGCCTGACAAGCCTGACAAGCCAAAAGCATAACTAAATCAAATTGGAAGTCATTGGCAAACAAACCTGAGGCAACTGGCAAATACTCAGCAGATGCAACAAAATTGGCAAAGTCAGCTGGACAATCGCTAACTAGAAAATCAAGTTCTGCTGCTAAATCAAATGAAGGGGTGAGAATCTGAATGATGAATAAGGGGGAATCCACCGCTCCGCCAGCAGGGGACAAGGGGCACCCAGACCCAATCATAAAACCATTTCCATTATCCATTGATATGGAGATGGGGATGGTGACCAAATTCCCAGTACACAGGATGCCCAGGAATATAATCTTAGTCCCAACCAACTGACCCCAAAAACCAAATATACACCCTGCCAGCCATCGACGCCATCATCATCTACTAACCAGACTTCAGTATGTGACTTGATCCATAACTCAGACAATGCTAAACCTCATACCCTTGGGTCAGGCAGCCAGAAATGAGGATAGCAACCACAAATGCTTGGGGGATGGCGAGCATACAAATGAGGAGGAGTAAGATGCACCATTTAAAAACCAATAATAATAATATGAACCTAATTTTTATTTCAGAAATGCAAGCTGGTAACCAAAAGGAAATGGTGCCAAGCTCAAACTGTGACGTGAAAAACTACCCATGGACCCGCAAATAGGCTACCAAGACCTCTGGATGGACCATGTGGCGATCGTCATAATGGACAAGAAAATAGACCTGGAATTTGTGGAGGAAACTCACGCCAGAAGAATCTTGATAGCGATGGCTACAAACAGAGAAACTGGAAAGAGCATACAAGCGGTAGCAGTCATGTCCCACTGAAGCTCCACAAAAACCATATTTTTTGGGAATTCTTAGTGGAAGTGCCATCCGAGGTGACAACCATAATAGCAGGCGACCTGAACTATTGGACAAATGTGAGCTGGGATATGTTCCTGATGAGAGAACATCCCAACAGAAAAGCCAACGAGATGCTAGATTTCCTAGTCAAATTGGGGATGTGCCTAACAATTGACGAAGAGGATGATGACCTGGCCAACTTAACACAATGGTCATATGACGCCACTGGATCCCCACTGTCAGGATCACGTTTAGACTACATCCTAGTGTCATCAGATCTCAAGCCAATGACGTACAACAGCGAGGTTAGCATAAATGCCAAAAGTGACCACATGGTCATCTGTGTGGATATTGATCTGGATGAACCCCTAGGGAACTGCAAATGGCAACTAGCACCAGCCACGCTGAGGGATGTGGAATGTCACCGAAAGATTGGTGTTGGTCTGGCTCAACTGGTAGTGTATATGGACAGCTTCCCGGAGTTGAACCTGCTAGAACAATGGACTCAGATCAAAGCAAAACTGAATCATGATAACATGAAGTTTGAAAAAGCAACCTCTTACAAGTGAACTGCTGCTGCGAAACAGCTGAAGTCTAAATTAGAAAGGCTGAGGCTCACCCAGCGGGACAGTGAGGACTGGTGGAGCGAGTACCAAACAACACAAAAAGTATTGGGCCATAATGATGAAGCAAGATTCAGAGAGACAGACCAATGCAACTTACCAATATCAGAGCCTAGTGGGGATGATGACCAAAGAGGGCCTGAAGCACATCAAGGAAATTTGAATCAAGGCTAGGATATGGAAAGTGAAGACAGCGGAAGGGGAGTATCAACAGGCCCTGAAATGATCAAGCGCAAGTCAAGAAATTCTACGGTGATCTTTTCTGATAACGAGAAATGAGCAAATCAGTGACAAAAACCCTTATTGACCTGGCTGAGCTGGCACTGGGGGGCTTTATGCCAGAAGATGTCGCCAAACTATCCGCCAAAATCTCTATCAATGAAGTTAAGAGGGCGCTAAAGGATTAGCCAAGAATGAAAGCACCAGGACCTGACAATATGTGTGCAGAAATATACAGCATATTCTAAGACCGCATTGTGCCAGAGCTCAAAGCCCTCTTTAACCACTGTTTACAAAATGGCCAGCAAATTCCAGGAGTCCAAGAGAACCAAATTGTACTTTTGTACAAAAAGGGCCTCTGACGCCAACTTTGGAACTGGCGCCTGATTGCACTATCAAATGTGACTATAATCTGCTCACGCGCATAATATCTAATTGACTGATGGAAATGGCACCGCGCACACTCCATAATGCCCAGAATGGCTTCATCAAAGGCCGTAGTATATGGGACAGCATTAATTCAGTTCAGAGCATACTCCAGGATGTGAGGGGTATCAAACAGGAGTACCTTATGTTCCTCGACATGGAGAAAGCATATGACTGAGTAGCGTGGTCATTCTTCCATGAGGCACTAAAGGCAGTTGGTATCTCTGACATTTTCTGAGCATGGTAATGACGCTGTACTTGGGCCTGGTAATGAAGGTGATTTTCACAGATGGCTTAACCAACATAATCCCTGTCAGGCAGGGTCTCTGACAAGGCGACCCTATATCTCTGATATTCTTTAATTTTGCAGCCAACATTCTACTGGCGGCAGCGGATGCAAAACTCCAGGGTCTAGCCCACCCTAATAAAATGCCACTAAAGATGCTAGCATTCGCTGATGATATGGTAGTAGGCATAAGCTCACTGACTGACCTCCAGGGCGCTGAGGAACTATTAAAACTTTACCAGCTAGCTTTGAATGCAAAAATTAACTTGGCAAAAACCTCGGTGATGAGGATTGGAAACCCAAACTTTAGCCCGCTGACTGAAACAACACCGATCATGAACTCCCAGACAATCTGATACCTTGGGATTCTATTCAATGATAAGGGACCAGCAGTACTGGAGACTGACAGGAAGTATTGTCAAGCTTATCAATCCAAATGGCATGCTGGAAGAGTGCTAGACTATGCTTTGAGGAGAAAGTGCAGGCGATCAATGTCTTCATCTTATCAAAGTTGTGGTATGTCGCTCATGTGCTGCCAATGAGTACAAACCTAGAGAAGAAAATCAGGACAATGCTATGAACCTTCCTGTGGTTCAAGTTGAAGGCGGCGCTGATACTTCTGGAAGCTCTGTCAAAACCAAAGAAAGAAGGAGGCATGGGCCTCCTGGACTTTGAATCTCATGCCCATCTTATATGGGGGAAGTCTTTCCTTAAGCTAACACAGATGCGCACGCGCTGCCCAACCCTAGCGTGGGGCGTGAACTGAGCAAGAGCCCAAGGCCTTCAAGAGCCAGTTTCTCCCCACTCAATACATGAATGGATGGTGCACCACCCATGGATAACCTCCCAAAAGGGTACTCCACACTACTGGCGACTATGCAATTGGGCTGTGTGACAGGGAGGATGGTCATTTGAGAAATTGTCCAGAGACACCAACCAAATTCAAAGGGACATCAAAGCCCATAATTCTGCAATAATTTCCACAATGAGCTGGGAGGAGCATAGCTGAATCATTGATGGATATGCAACCAAGTCAATCAAAATAAGGTACAAATTGAAGCTGATGGAATATGGGGATCCACTCCTGAAACTGGGGTGCAATACGCCCACCCATCCACAAATCCTAAACAACTGGGCTACTGAAGGCCATGACACCAAATACCTGATGAAGGAGTTGATTTAAGGCCTGAACTTTTGTTTAGTAATTGACAAACAGCACTTGGTAACCTGGAAGATCCTAAACTGGGCATTCAAATTGGGCAAGCACAGCGGGCTGGACTACCAGCACAAAGAATGCCCCATATGCGCTGAACTGGAAGCAGACATAGCCCACCATTACTATGAATGCGCTGTGTTCAAAAAATACTGGTCCACGATGCATCACATCCTAACAGGTGAATAATCGCCACTTGGAATACATCCATTGCAGGAATTTTTTTTCACAAAAACCCTGAGAACGGCTCTGATCTAACTATGAGCCTTCATCTACCATTATTGTGTATGGGTAATTCACTATGCGCTCATCGCCAAGATTTTGAGCAATGAGCGCCCCTACCACAAAGGTTTGGTATTGAAGACCATTCATATTATTTCCAATCAGCTCTGTCAGATCTCAAAATTTTTGCGCCTGATCCCCAGGTTTTATAAAGCCGCACGTTTGGCTTTCCCCACTGGATTGCTCGTCATACATGATGAGGCAACTAATTGACTGAGAATCGAATGGCCTGTAAGCCCGCTGATGCTAGAACCGTGGCTAGCAATGGCGATCACCAATCAGCAATAGTTGGAGGTGCTAGAAGCCTAGTGGCCTGAACCCCAGGTCCTTTTTACCCTTGGCCAAATTGCCTGTATTCCGCCCTCCCCTCTTACTTTCCCTTAAAATTTATTTTAAATAAAGTATGGAGTTTAAAAAATGACATAGTGGGATGAGTGTCCTGCTATTGTCCCTCACGATGCAGGTTTGAATCCCATTTTGGCATAAATTGTATTTTTGTACCAAGAGGATAAAATTCCCGCATCCTGATTGATTTTTGATATCATCAGCATTAGTTGCTGATATCTACTGAAATAATTAATTAATATTATTGAGGTCAATCCCCAATACTTTGGATTCAACTTAACTTAAGTTAATGGGGGGAACAATATGGCATCCGCCTATATGTAGTTTGAAGCCCCTAGTCAAGGCTTCCCCCAATAAAGGGAGAATCCCAACAGGGGTATTGTCAGGATTTCTACCTGAACGGCAGATTTGATTGCATTTTATGACAAGAAAAGATTCTGATCCAACTAAAAAGCCCAAACTTCTGTTGGGGATAATCCCAATGAAAAGTGACAATTATCAAAGTTGGATATCAAACCTAATTTGAACAAAAAGCTCAAACTTCTGTTGAGATAATCCCCAACAAAAGTTGACAATAATTAAAGTCAGGTATCAACCCCAAACAAAATGGTCAAATCATGCTTACTTGGTGTAACCCAACCTCAGGATTCAAAACTGAGCCATGAGATGAGCACAAAACAATCAACCAAGATAATTGGGCATTTACCAAATCCCCAATTCATTTTTATTTTTAGATTTAGGCTTGGGTGGCTTAGATTTTCCCCAAAAACAATTCCTTGATTACCCATACATAGCTGTTATTAAGCTAATAAACCCTACGATTTTTCTCTTTTTCACAATTTTTAGTTAAAATTGATTTATTTTTATTAAGAGTTTTCTCTCCAGATGTAGTATCTGAATAAGACTTCTCAACCAAGAGAAAAAAACAGGCAATCAAACACCCTGAAACTTTGGGTCTTCTGGCCTCAAAATATTGAGGGATATGAGGTAACGCACCAATGGTCCTGACATCCCCCATTAGAATTTTAAGCAGCTGTTTAGAGTTTTAATACTCCTACAAAAGCTTCATTGTTAGTATCATGTGCCAAAGCACCTGTGAGCACCTAAAGTGCCATGATTCCAACAAGTGGTTCTCACTACAGGGGAACCTATACAACACAATATTTCACCTCAAACATAGGATGTTCAGGTGGGTAGCCCTCCTAAACTCCCAGTTAAAGATGACACAAGTATAGCTGATTTAGAACAGCAACTAACAAAAGCTTTGTCACGCCTTGAGAAGCTCAAATAGCGCCCTCCTTAAGATCCTCATGGGGCTGCTCATGCTGTCCAAGGACCCACTTTAGAGGCAAGTTTACCCCAGGTGAGGGTAACATTGCCTCATTTCTCTTCGTCTATGAATATTTCATGGAAGGGATGATTGTAAACAGAAAAAAAGCACATTCTCCCTTGTATAAGTCACCTAGCCCAAAAAGTATTGGCTCCTCATATGGGCACCCTTTTCACTTGTAGGAGATTGAGGAAGCGTTTCTTGAGGAAATTGGCTTGACACAGGGTTCAAGTGGAAAAAGCAGGCCTTTATGTGCCTTAGCATGCAAAAGGAAAAATTGGTTGCCACTTTTGTTGATCAGTTCTACAGGAAACCCAGCCACTGTTAATTGCAGAAATGTTACCTTTTGACGACGGCATTGCTGCCATTATGACTGGATTGGCTTCTCACACTTCCTTGGCAAGATACATTGCTTCAGTAAAATGCTCTTTCCAGAATGTTCGTGATACTAAGGAGTATATGTTAGATGTGACGAATTTCCATGAGCTTAAGTCTACTCAAGGTTTTATGTTGCAACCACAAGTCTTTATTGTTATGATCTTTCAATTATAGCCTGGAAAAAAAGAGTCCACAAAAGACCCCATAGGCACTTCTGTGGCTGTTTGTGACTTGAACCTACTCCTTTAAGGCAACTCAAAACATACATCCCTCCACCATGTAAGGTTGTTCAGAGCGCACCATCTGTTACAGGGCAGCTGTCCCTTTCATCATCTGCACCTAGAGTTTGCCTTGTGCATTCCTATGAGAATATGAATACCCACGCCCTCCATCAAGGGGCCTCCTGCATCGTACCAACTGTCATGTCCCTCTAAGATGCAGTCTATAACTTCCTTGAGATTTTTTCTGCCTGTTTGCATAATGAAACCTGCCACCAAGTTGCATAAAAAATCAGCCCACAAAGGGCTTAAGACAAAAGCTGTTGAAGCGAAACGCCTTCTCTCACGGCCAAAAATGGTAGTTGTAAGCCATAAGGGCATCCAATGCAACAAATAAGGGCATGTTGACAATGTTGTCATATGAAGAAAAACGATAATCCTGATGTGCCTGACTTTAACCTCCTTCCTATCGCTACTCTAACTTGAATAAATAAACCCTCTGATGATGATTACGAGGGGGTTTTAAGAACATTGGATATAATGTCATAGGAGCCCCAGTTGTAGTAGGGATACTGGATCAATTGAGCCCTAAAGGAGTAAACAAGGCCATGATACCTAGTGAAACCTATCTTACCAAATCTGGCGTTCCCTTAGGTTATCAATACCACTAGTAATGCCGATTATTTCTATGCCTTGTTGATCCGACCAATTCAGCATGTTCATAAACTACAATCCATTAAAGATAAATTCCTGAGTAAACTAAAAGACTCGCCTCCTCTTTCCGTCTTAAGGAGGCTCCAGCTCTTCTCTAACTTTGGTGCAACTGTAACCAAGGTGGAGGTCATCATCAACAAGGTACAGTTTATGGCCATCCTTGACACTCATTCCCCACTCAATATGATCTCCTCAAATATTATCTAGAAGATTAAGTTAACACTTGAAATGGAATACTCTCAAGAGTATGGAACTGTGAGTCCCAACAGTACTCGCGCTATTGTGACATATTCCTCTTTACCCTTCACATTTGGGAAGCTTATTCTGTTAGCAATGGCTGTGGCCTTGGATAACAATACTTGTGATATGTTTATAGGCACTCAATTTATACTTGAGTACGATGGTATCATTAACATTAAACAGGGTTTTCTACCTATGCTCAACTATGAGATTCCTGGTTCTAATTAATAAAGAACCCAACAGAAAATACTCTTGCTTGGTTAAGTACCCTTCTTCTGCATTATCACTTCACTATAAACATCCAATAAAAATACAAAGAAGTTGCTTGATATGATGAATGCCTTAGAAGGTATTCCTTTTTATGCCTTAGAAGAGATACTAATCCAGGCTGGTGAACAACGGGAGATTGACTCCAAGATTACCTTACAAATCACCTGAAGCTGCTTATTCCATATGACAAGCATCAATTGAGTAAGCCTTTTAGAGTCTCTAGTATTGCCTGGTATACTAGATTCTGCCTATCAACGACCTATAAAAATTTTTGGGGAATCTCACTGATAAGAACATTATCTTAAGGTAGCACTAGGAGATAGGAGAAGGTCTGTTAATTCCCATTGAGGTTTTAAAAAAGTTCACTGCATTGGGTCTATGTTAGGGATTGGCCTACCTACTGACAAAATGTTATGTACTATGCACTATGTTCATTTTTAAGATAAACTAGCCTCAGATGAGCTTGAAGGAGTTCTCTCTTATTAGATACCTACAGTGATATCGTCTCAAAAACCAATACAGACTGAGGGAACCTGAAGATTGGAGCCACTCAATTAATGTTGGAGATGTCAGTTCTATTTAATCTAAACCTTACTTTAAGTCAAAGGTCAATGAGCAACAAATGAGGACAGAGCTCAACTAGTAACTAGACGCTGGGTTACTAGCATCTTTATAAAGCCCTTGGGCGTCTCCTATCTTGCTTATCAGAAAAAAATGGAGGTCATCGGGTAGTTATGGACTACCAGAAGTTCAATAACCTCGCAAAAAGATAGTTATCCTATCCCCTGCACCAATGATGCTCTGGACCAACTCTATGGCTCATAATCCTTCTCTGTATGGATTTGGCAGAGGATACTAGCAAATTGACCTTTCTTCACAAGATCAGAAGATATGTTTTCTCATTTGCAGTCAAGGCTTATTTAGCCCACTTGACTACCTCAAGGGTTGTGCAAAACTCCTGCAACATTCCAAGAAGCGATGGATCATATCTTACAAGATCTTAAGCTAAGTTATAAGATAGTAAATGATGACATCACGGGTTTTTTTCCACCTTTCAATGAGCATTTTAATTATCTTAAAGACATTATTCAACGCCTTTGTGAGTCCAACATTAAGTTGAAGCCATCAAAATGTACTTTTATAAAAAGAATTAAAATTTTAGACATTAGCTTAAAAAGGGATTCAACTCTTACAAGGTAAGTTTGAAGCTATATCCAAAGTTCCTCCGCCTCAAAAACTCTGAGATATCCAAGTATTTATGGGTATGATGAGGAATTACCATCAGCTCATCCCAAAGTTCGTCCAACTCAGTGAGACTCTCATATAATTATTGGATAAGAACACTTCTTCTATTGGAGTACTGAATAAAAGGTCAATTTGAGACGCTAAAGAAATTTCTACAATAACGTCCTATTTTATGCCACCCAGATTATGGTAAATCTTTCATATTGTTTACTGATCCTCTGAATATGCTGTTGGAGACATCCTGTCTCAATTGATTGATAACGGTGTAGATCATCCAGTTTCCTGCTCTAGAAAGATGCTTTTGAAAGCTAAATACAACTACAGTGTCACAGAAAAGGAGTGCCTTACTGTATTACTCGCTGTAAAAGTATTACTGCCCCTTTTTATATGTAAGTACCTTCACTTTGGATACTTACTACGCATCCTTGAAATGGCTACAAAATATGAAGTATTCTACTAGAAGGCTGGCCCGTGGACCTTGAAGCTCCAACATTATGATATGAAGCTCGAACAACGTGCTGAAACTCGCCATATCTATGTCAATGGGTTGATTTTATTTTATTTAACTAAGCAAACTGACCAGGGGACAGGCATTACCAAAAGAAAGAAATGAAAGAAAGAAATGAAAGAAAGAAATGAAAGAAAGAAATGAACATGAAACCTGAACAGGGTCAACTCTGTCAAAGAAAGTTTTTCCACCTCTGGATCAGGACTCAAATTTTTCTGGTTACGTCATGGGTAAGGTTTTCGTGTTATTAGACCTACTAACCGCCAATAGCTTCCTTTGGCTGGCATCCTGATCAATGTGCAAAGGGCGGGAATCAAACCCACAACCTTCAGGTTGGTAGCCATATGCCCTTACTGACTCACCTTCCACCCCCTGTCAATGGGTTGATTCAGTTACCTGTTCTTAATTTGTATTGTAATGAAGCTAGGAGATAAATGACCTCCTTATGACCCCTGATGCTTGGGACGATGATAATGAACCCTTTATAAAATTCTAGCATGACACTTCTAAAACACCAAGGTAGAGAGTAAAAGGTTATACAAAAAGTAGGCGAAAATAGGTTGCTTAACTTCGATCTTTAGAACTGATTGCCTGCTATCATGGAGGCCCACTCTACCCTTGTTCACGGCGGAATATGGAAAACCTATGAATGAATTAGGGATTGGTACTATTGGGAAGGAAGTATCAATCCATTAATGAAGTCCTGGGTGCCTGCTTAACCTGCAAAAAACAATCCAGTATCAAGGTCAAATATCAATATCAGCCTACTACCCCTCAGTAACCCTTCCACATGATAAATTAAGATGTGGTAGGTCCCCTACCCCAAGAATACCAGTGGGATCGCTATACAAGTAGTAATTGATAATTTTACAAAATGGATTGAAGCTGTGGCTCTACCAGACCAAACTGCCAAAGCTATCACAACCTTCCTTCATCAGTATATTTTCACCCGCCATGTATGCCCTCATATTCTACTCTGTAACAACGGATAAGTTTTCACCTCCATAGTGGTCAAGATTCTGGCTACCCTCATGGGAGCACAAAAACTTTTCTTGGCCCCCTATAACCCTTCTATGAATGATACCTTTGGAAGTTTTGAATTACACTTCCAATGGGGCAGGTTTAATCTCGAAGTTACACTGGGCGGATTCTCCAAAAAAGGCGATTTATTTAAATAAAAATACAGGTTATAATTTGACCTAATTTTTTTTTAAAAAGAGGGAATATTTATAGGCTTTTTACAGTTCGTAATCTATCAGAGTGAATTAATCTCTGCATGATCAAATCTTCAATCAATTGATTGGGATTAGATTGATCGTTAACTTTGATAGATTGCAATATATTGCTCGCTCCTTCTGATGATGTCAGAGGAATTGATGAACTGGATTTTTCAGAGATATGAGAATTCAGTGCAATCCCAACAGTACCATAAAAAGAGTAATTGAATTTTTAGTATTTATATTACAAAAAATGGCTAATTTAGACCCTCTACACTGGGATCAGTTATTTCCTAGTGCCTTCATGGCATATCATGAGTTATCACCAGATCCTTAAAACGTCTCCTTTCCGCGTTCTTTATGGTCAAGAATCTGGGGTACTGGACCTCTTAGCTATAGATGTCTCTTATGCTAGGATTGGCGATCCTGATAAGGCCATGAGTAGGTTGTCCCAACTCATCATTCAGCTAAAATCTGAGGCCATGACTAACTTAGCTAAAACCATCACTAAAGAGGGATGAGCAGCTAGTGAGCTCAGACCACCTCTGCCCTCTTTTCAAATATTTACTTGGTTTTATACTACCAAAATTTGCATTACTCCCAGAAGTGAGAAGCTTGGGTCCATTTGGGAAGGACTTTTCATGGTCACTTCTAAGAGGGGTGATTAGTATTCTATCAAATCTCTTGCCTCTGGAGTCACTACAAACTGAGTGCATGGGCAGTTTTTTTGCCCCTATTCTCCCCCACTTTCTCTTAAAGGGGGCAATGTCAGACATTTGGACATTTTACTTGTCAAGAAGAATATCACAGTAGTAAATAGTTCAAATTTCACTTTAAATCCTTGATCTAATATTTGACGGAATCTTCTAGATTGGTGTGATGATTTTACTCCTAGTATCCAGCTGAATAGCTCAGATAAAGTTTGCACAGTTACTTTAACCCCCTGGCAGTATAGTGAATGGATGTGGAGGTTCACCCATGTACTAACTTGAATTTTTTGATTCCTCTTAAGAGAAAACAACCCCCTTTTTTAAAACTGAAGGGGGCTCTGAAATTAAAAATAATTTTTCTACCAATCATACTTTAGGATATCAAGTAATCAACTGAGATGAAAGTATTTTTAAGATGGCTGATTGAATCAGCTAATTTATTGTTACCAATTAATTTTCCATACCCACTGATGACCAAACACTCAAAATAAAGCCCTATTTAGGTGAAAATTTTTCAAGGGTTCTGATAGTCTAAATTATCATTTACCTAAATTGAGCTACCCCTGCCTATTACAGGTCCTCTCACTCCTCATGTTTCTAACCTCAAGGTACCATAATTATTGCAAGGTTTTTTATAATAATGGTTCACTCTTCTATTTCATCTTTTATACTTATAAAATTATTTAAATTAAAATATACTTGTGGTCTATATTTTACCCATTAAGTTTTAAACAGCTGTTAAGAGTTCAAATACTCCTGAAACTGTTTCTTTTTTTTAGTACTAGATGGTCCCACCTGAGACTGTTTCTTTTTTTAGTACTAGATGACCACCTGAGACTGTTTCAATGTTAAAAGCTCATGTTAAAGCACCTGCAAAAATCTAAAGTGCTAGGATTCCAACACAGGTTATATTAACCACATAGTTTTCTAAAACCCGTGACTAAAATGATGAGTTATCTCCACCACTGCACCATAACTTTTGAAACACCTGGTACTAATTACTTTAAGAAGGTTCATAGTATTACTATAAACATCAATTGAGGGCAGTGATATGGAAAAAGCCTTGGCATAATAAGAAAAAGATATACTACTTCCCCCTTCACTTCAATAATCCCATTTATAATTAAACCGTATAGAACTGCTACTTCACTGGCATGATTGCCAAGAGTCATATGCTTCAGCGTTTAATTTGCATGAAGTAAAAATGATCATGTGTTAGCTATGGCTCTGCGACCATAGGAGAGTATGGGATTACCCATCAACCAGAGTCACGCTGAAACACAATATTGCCATTCAGACAAACAATAAGACCCTTGTTGAGCCAATGCCTTTTTTAAAGAGATTACAACGCTTATTTCATATGATAGTTTAAACTATGACGACTTGTTTTATAACAACCATAAGGATACATCTTTAGTCTTGCACCCCATACTCATTATTGATGTGTATACTATGCCTTTGCGGCTCCTGCAGCAGGATGACGTTGAAGCACCTCACATGTGGGGCCCAAATCCTAAACGTTTCTAATTGTTTGACTATGAACAAGGGAGACATAATCATAATCATATCAGAAAAGGTGTCAGAGCGCTATAAAATTTCCTTCCAAGATTCAAAAATCAATTTATTCCCACTACAATTTTGACAAAGCTTTACTATAGCACCTAGCCATCATGCCCTTGTAGAACTCAAGTGAATTAAAAATACCTGATAAAACATGGTAAACTTCTTCCCCCATTCTCCAATCCAAAGTAGATCCCATTGCTGCATCTAGTGCAATTTATACTCTTGTTGGAGAGATCAAGGTGTCCTGTGGTAAACACCTACTATTACTCAATTCACGTATAAAGTCATCAAATTATTGCTTTATTTATGCGTTGCTAATGATTATCAAAGCAACTTGTAATGGCAGTGAGCCTAAAAGTTTGGGGTACTCTGCTAAAGTATGATATAAATTTATATATAAATGAAAACCCGCTGAGTCCAACCCATAAGTCCATGCCTTCTAGTGAAGACCCAATTAACCATGTAGAGAACAAAGCAAATTGAAAATCATATAATAGCATTATGGCCTCAGCTTCTTACCAGCACTTATAAAATCCCTCACGTTTGTTCCTTGACGTTTGGTCAAATGGCGAAATTTTTGCTATTGATCTGACCAACCAATCATATACATAAATTTACTTAATTTTGTGACTAAAAAATAAAAAGATCTTACATTCAATTATATATTTATCACTTTGATGTTGATATATAGTATTATTTTTACTATGTAGCACCTTGCCACGTACCCATCTTTTATAAAATAAAGAAAATCTGTAATATCAAATTACTATCAGCTACTTTTCCATGGCACCTCCAATTTTAGGTAAAGATGAATTAAAATTTGATCCTTAATCCAACCATTTCAAATCTCAAATCACTAATTTAATACCTTGCCCTGAAGGCATTATTTTTTTACCTTTTATATTAAAATATTATTTAAATCTTGACCCTGCTCCAGCGTAAATTTGTCAGAAATAGTATTAATAAAGCTTTTGGATCCATCTAGTACTAAAAAATAAAGCTTTGGATATTCACCAGTGTCTCAATTAAATTTAGCTGATTGCTACTATTATGTAAATAACCCAAACCTTAATAATTTATTTCTCAACCTATTATGAATATCAAACAACTTTACTGAAAATATCAAGTGCTTAATTAGTAATATTTTATACTAATGAGAAACCTACAAGAAACTATAGAGCATATCTAAGAAGGATTGTCATTTTATATTGGACCCTGTTTTTACTGTAGCCTACTAAAGCTTACAACAATTAAGACTATAACCTGCCACCTATAATCACAGTGAGTCTTAAATAATAAATTATCTTTTATTCAAATAATTAATTGATTGCAATTACTCTGAGTAAATATCCCTTTCAAGTTTTGTCATCATAAAGTATATCTGTTATTTAGTGTAGATTACCTGTGCATCAAATTTAATGGCAAAGAGCTTTTTCAACAAAAAGCTTCTTTAACGTTCATTATTATGGTCCTGATTCTGTCAAGCTTGGGCTCCAAGATTTATTATCTTAGACCTCAAGTGCTATTGTCACAAGACTCTGCTATTTATCTCCTTTAACCTTTGGCGTTCATTTTCTTAGGACTATAAACTAATACAATCAGAGTTTCAGATAGTCTCTAACCTAGATCTACCAATTATCTATTATACAAAATTAAATATGATATTAAAGTTTTGATTTTGAGGAGAAGTGACATTATCAATGATGGCAATTATGAAGACTATAGTTAGCAACCTGGATTCAAATGATGCATAAACAATTTGTAAAACATCGATGAATCCCCCCTTGGGTTGGGACCATCTAGTACTAAAAAAACAATTTGTAAATAGATAGCTTTTACCAAATTTGAATTTTTTAAACAAAATGGTTCAACACAGAAGGGTAAGTATTGTTTGTAAATTTTAAACACTTAATAAATAAATAAAAACTAAACCAAATAAACAAGATTAATCAACAATAAAATTTTAATACAATCTTGTTGATAAATTAGGTAAAGATTTAAAAAGTCAAAAGAGACTTATATAATTTTGAATTATGTTTAAGAAGTCTCTTTACTTTAAAAAATTATGTATCTTGTTTTCATATAAGGAAGCCAAAGGCTTAGTACAAAGATTTTTACTGAAGATTATTAAACCTATATTATATATCTTTATGCTCAATACAGGAGGATAAAAGACTACAAATATTAAAAATACACATCTATGGATGACGACTCTAATAAAATAAGAAAAGATTCCTTGTAGCTAAAGCCTCTTCTTCTGACATTAATATAGTCATTAATGAACTTTTACATGTGTCTAATGCTCCTATGTTATCCTTCATGGACAAAGTGTCTAACTAGAAGGACTTAGAGTATACATTCTTAGCCTTGCAAAGGATATAAACTTTCCAGAAGATGGAAGGCTGACAACACTAATCCTATTATACTGTCATAGGTACCAAGACCAAATATGGAAGAAATAGCGCATCAATAACTACCTTCAGCCCAAACTTTCTCCATGAGTACTACCAATTAAACATCACTTGATATATTATTTTCCTTCAACCACATTTACTATCAAAAATAACCAATGACACGACGCTATAGAAAAGCTTATAATTCATAAAATGAATTAAATGGCAGCATATAAGCATTTATGGAAAGGCCAGAATGTTTGAAAAATGATGTTGAGCCAAACGCTCTGCTTCTGATGGTGCAAACAGTCTGAAATCTGGTTCTTCAACGCTCATGTAGGTAAGCATTTGGTAGTACTTTAACAGTAAAAGATCAGCGGTTCTATTAATAATCCTAAAAACTTAACCTTTTGTTGGAGGTTCAATGGTTCTGATAAAGGCTGTTAATCCTGTGAGACATAATCACAACTTAATTCAGAGGTCCCAATGAAGGCTGACAATTAAGGACTTAACTTCAGCGACAGGCACAGAGGTTTTTTATATTGATATGAAGGTTAAATTTAAATTAAGGTTCAGACGTCCTAACAAACTTTATATTGGAATAATTAATTAAGATGGTAAAAACAATCTTATTTTATAGATAGCAAACACAATTTATAGCGTTACCCAAGTCAAAAATAAGGTGATATATAATAATTATTCATACTTGATCAAGATTAGAACAGATCTTAATTGTTTGTTATACCAATGTAATTGATGGGGTCACTTAATTCATTGTTAACCTAATAAAACTTTTTAACCTTAAGAAATAGGTCTGGTGGTGTACCACATCTCAATAAATAATAACTAAAGTGTACTTGGAATATTGTTACAATTTGAACCTAGAGTCAAGGTTCCATTTGAACTAGGACAAATCCTGATAAGGTTCATGCCTCCATAAAAGTTAATCAAGTTATTATCATGTGAATGCACAACCAATCTAAATCAAGTATCTGGAATAGATAATCATATTGGCCTCAATTTAGATTCTTCTATAGACAGTCAATTATGCACTATCAAATGAAATTAACCATACTTAATTTTTAGAACAGGTACATCATAAAAAAGAGAAGAATTTTTTACTTATGACACCAGTAATTTTATAAAATTCAATTATATATAAAAGGATTTTAAAAATTAAGTTGACGTGCATATCTTTTTCTAGAACTAGGTGGTCCCAAAAGTTGACGTGCATATCAAATAATGCACTACTTCAAACATGAAGACTTAAAAATAGAAATGCAATGGATGACATACAGTCTCAAGTTGGCGCAAGTGATCAGTCAACCACAAATTAAAATGCTAAGTTCTCCAATTAGTACTTATAATAATATGTGACTTTTGGCTCTTTAGGAAGATGGTACCCTCAATACTTACATATATTACTACAATGTAGTAAACAAAAACATTTAAAAGAACTGAAGCTCTGAAAAGTTGACTAGAAGCTCTAGGACTACAATTAAAAGGGTTCAAATGAAGAAATTAACCCCACAATTAACTTTGTGCTGCTAATGAAAAAATTAACTAGATTGCGGTTATACTTTGACATTTATATATCATATAAGGAGGACTGTACAGATGCCAGATAAGTCTCCTGATACATTTAATTTCCTTCCCCCCTTGGGTTGGGACCATCTAGTACTAAAAAGATACATTTAATTTCCTTGATGGTAAATTATTTTTGCCATTAATTTGAGAATATGCTTGTTGAGGTTTAGTCTGATTAACCATATGAACAGATTTTTTATTCAATTGATTTATTTAACTGATACAAAAGAGGCTTTAATCAATCTTGCCGCTTTGTAACCTTTGATAAGTAATATTACACTTACATTTAACTTTGTTGGGCTGCATCATTTACAAAAAATGCTGAATTTATCTTTCATGGGAGCATTGCTGATTATAGGTTAAGTATCAACATATGATAATACATCACTACCCTGGTGGCACTTTACCCTAATCACTAAAGTAAATTAAATTAAATTATCTCATCCCAGCAGCCATGCAATATTGCAACATTTCTTTATTTTAATCACTCACTTAACTCAGCGCTTCAAAGAAACTAATCAATAATGTTCTTATTCTCAGCCAATTTTCTATATATTGTTAGTATATAATGAAAGGTTAATTGTTGTAGATGCCATGAGGCTTAAGAATTCATCTCTTTGTATTTCAAAAATATATATGCAACTAGCAGAAAATTCTTAAGTGCTGTATATTATCAGTAATTTGCACTAATGAGAACCCTCATTGGTTTTTGGGATTTTTATTGGGATAAAAGGTCAGGACCTTCAAAGGCTACACAATTATTAGTCATAGGTAGCTCCAGTGGAATCTTTTAGGGGTACTTCTTACCTAAGCAATCTCTCAACAAAACAGTGACAGTTGAGGAAAAATTTGCTCACTTGAACAAACAAAATCTCTATTTGGAGCTAGGAAATCTAGTGGCGGAAAACGTCATCACCAAGGCAAATATCTGCTAAAAATGTAGGCAAATCTCCGCTTAAGATGCAGGAATAATATCTGCTTTAAGAACAGTCAATCTTTAGATGAAACTAGGCAAAAGTAAACGATAAAAGATGTACTAGATCAAGCGTAACTTTATCAATAAGTAAATGCACTTTAATTAGTACCATGATAGAATCAAGAATAAAAGAAAATAAATTAAAATAAAGGATGGGGATTGTCAGGATCACGGGGCAATACCACAGATCCTTTTTGTTGCTTGAGGGTCAGATGACCTGAAGTTCAAGGGTGTTATTTACTTTCCTGGGTTGCTTCACTTGGTCAAGAAGTTTTGTTTAATCCAGATATTGAGTCTGGTGAGGTAAAATCCAAATAGATATAATTTTCACTTAAAATTGTGAAAAGGGGAGAAAAAGTGTAAAGTTTATTACTCCGTACTAGCTTTTAAGGGTATTTGGAGAGGCTTATTGCAGAACATCTAAGCTGCCCAAGCCTAGATATAATAAGATAAACAAATTAAGGGTTTGGTGCAAGCTCAATTATCTCAGTTGATCTGATTGAGCTCATCTCATCCCTCAGGTTTGAACTCCAAAGTTAGGTGGTTCTGAGGGAGCATAATTCAGTCATATCAGTTGGAGTTGATTACCAATTTTGATCATAGTTAACTTTCGTTGGGATGATGCCTGACAATAGTTTGGGCTTTTGGGTCAAATTGGGATTGATCTCCAACTTTGATAGCTGGCGACATTTATTGGGGATTATCCCCAACAGAAGTTTAGGCTTTGTGGTCAATTTAGGATCGATTCCCATTATCTGACATATCCAAATCTTCCGTTTGGGTAGAAATCTTGACAATACCCCCTCTAGATCTTGGTGCAGGGGGAAAACGGATGGAGAAGTAACTATGTACATGGTTTATGACTGTGCCTTGAACAACCTCTACAATTGAGTGTTCATTACCATGTCTATATATGACTTGATAGGGCCCTGACCAGTTGGTGCCCAGTTTGCGACCATGACATCCAGGACGGTGATGGTAGAATAGGATGAGGTCACCTGCTTGGAAGGTGTGTAGGGGATCGTGCTTATCATTAAATTGAGCACTTTCTCTACTGGTTGTGGTGGACAGGTTTTTTGCAGCCAGGTCTTAAAGTCTTATGATTTCATTTGCAATACTTTGCATAGAGACTTCAGGTGCTTCAGGAGAAGCTTGGTCAAGCATCGCCTGGACTTTGAAAGGCAGATGGGGATTTCTGCCATACTACGCTTGGAATGACGAAACCTTAGTGATTTGATGGTAACTAATATGATAGTCCAGAATTTCACTAGGCAAATATTGGGGCTAATGGAGAGGGTCAGTCATATCAGTTTTCTGTAGGGTTGCAGTTAGAGTACCATTTACTCGCTTTACTATTCCATTGGTTGCAGGATGGTAGGGAGTGGAGAATACCTGAGTGGTTCCCATCAGGTTGGCTAAATCTTTCACTAGCATCAAGCGGAAATTTTGTCCATGTTTGAAAAATGACATTAGAGCACCCATGCTGGGTGATAATCCCAAAATATAAAATTGTGGCGGTGGCTTTTGCTGAAGCGGTGGGGAGCGATATGGCTTTAATCCACTTAGTTAGATGGTTCACAGCTAGTAGGAGGAACCAACGTCCATTGGAGGCTCTAGGAAGAGGCCCCACAACATCAATGCCAATAGTATGGAATGGTTCACAGGGCAGGACCATTAGATGTTGAGAGTGAGGATTGGTCCAGTTTGGTTTTTACATACCAGACATGACTCTAATACTTCATGGATATAAACAAGCATTCCCTCCCAATAATGTTAATTTTTAAGTCACTGATAGGTTTTCCAAATTCCCTATAGCTGACTTGCCGTTGTTTTTCTAATATGACATTGGTTCGAGTCAATAGTCTTACATAAGGCACCCATTGTTTAGACACAAGTTTGCACAATTGTTCATTTTTGACTTGGAGATTTGCTGATCTTTTTTGCTAATTCCTGTTGGAGGGTCAGGGATTCGTCCTTCCATAAATTTGGTTGGGTTAGGAGGTTATAGAGCCAATCCTTTTCAGGGTCAGTTATTTGTAAGATGGGAAGCTGAGATAAGCAATCCACGTTTTGATGGATTTTCCCTTGTCAAAGGATAATGGAAAAACGTAATTTTAAAGTTTAAATGTCCATTAGGCTAATCTACCATCAGAGTCCTTCATTTGTTGTACCCAATGTAAGGAAGCATGATCTGTTATGATGGTAAAATTCTTCCCATATAAATAAGGTCAGAAATTCTTAATGGCTAGTAGGAATGCCAAGCATTCACGTTCTGTAACATTAAAAAATTATGTTTAGCTTTATATAAGGTCTTGCTGTAGTAGGCTATAAATTATCCACTAATTTCTCATCAAGCTGAGATAGTATGGCTCTGATGAAATATCGCTGGCATCAGTAAAGAGGAGGAAGGGCTTACCAAAATTTAGATGAATAAGTACTGGAGAGTGGGAAAGAGAGATGCGTAGCAGTTTGAAGGCCTGCTGTTGCTCTTCTTTCTACTGAAAGGGTATTCCTTTCTTCAGTAGATAGACCAGAGGCCCAGAAGTGTCTGCAAAATGGAGATAAATTGATGATAATAGCCCACCATTCCTAGGAAAACTAGTACATCTCATAGGGAATTAGGGGGGTCATCTTAACATTAGCTGAGACCTTATAATCCATTGGGGATATTCTGGCTTTGTTAAACTTATGACCCAAAAAATCGACTCACTGGAAGAAAAAGAATTTTGACGGCTTTAGTGTTAATGACAATTGCTGTAACCACTAAAAGA
Organism: Massospora cicadina; assembly: GCA_022478985.1. NCBI lineage: Eukaryota > Fungi > Entomophthoromycota > Entomophthoromycetes > Entomophthorales > Entomophthoraceae > Massospora > Massospora cicadina. Next base: position 55,658 of record JAKSZP010009769.1, read on the forward strand.
CTTGACTGAGGTGATCTAGATGCTAGTAAAGGTCCTTTAAAAATGGTAATATAATCAAAATAAACTAGTATGCAGGAGCGTTTTAAATCTCCTAGTAGTCCGTCAATAGCTCATTGGAAGGTATCAGGGGCGTTACATAACCCCTGAGGCATTTGAGTGGCTTAGATAGTCGTTCACTTGTGATTAAAGCACATTTTGCCAGATCTTTGGGTGACAAATCTACTTGCCAGAATTTACTGGTGAGATCTATAGCAGAGAAATAATGGGACCCTGACATTAAGCATAGAGAGTCATCTATACGTGGCATGGGGTAGATATCTCTGCAAGTGATAGAGATGAGGCGACAATAATCCATAACAACTCAATGACCACCATCCTTTTTCTGAACTAATAAGAGTGGGGAGACCCATGGGCTTTTGGAAGGCACAAGTAACCCAGCATCCAACAGTTGCTTTAACTTTAAGCCACTTGAGCTTCCTCTACTTTTGATTTTTGATATGGTCGGGATTTAAATGGAGGGTGGTCCTCAGCTTTGATTTGATGTATTACCCCGTACTTTTTCCCATAGTCACTTGGTCTTTAGGAAAAAATATTGCCATATTCCTCGAGGAGGTATTTGACATCTTAGCGTTCATTCAGTGTAAGATAATCCCCAATTATACTGTCAACCAAAGCTATGGCGTGGGGGATAAAATCCTAAATCCTGAAACAATCCAAAACAACTCACATTGACAATACTCTTAATATGACATAGTTTTACATAAGCAAAAGGGGCATGCCAAGGGACCA
>JAKSZP010009770.1:0-56334 GCA_022478985.1 Massospora cicadina
AGAAGATTTTATAATGAAGTGTTAGCGTTGTCTGCTATTATTATGGCTAATCTGGATACTTTTTGTTGACTACTACCCTTTTATCCCCTTTAGGGGAAAACAGCACAACTACTTTGGTGTATATAGGAGCCTCTGAGAATTTTATTGACCAAGACCTGTCCAACTACCTTTAGGTTAGTTGCTTGACAGATATTATGGTTAGGGGAGGGGCTTCCCAAGTTATTCTAAGCTGAAAATTCTAGGGTTGGTGTATTATCAAGTTGGCAAATACCATTTTTCTGACCGCTTTTAAGCTATCAAAAACCTTTTGTACACCATTATTTTGGGTGTAGAGCGGTGGCGAAAGTTTAACGTCGGAACTAACTTGAAAACCAATAATTTTTCCTCAACTTTGAAGTATAATCGCGAATTATTTGTCCTTTTGTATGAAGCAAACTCTCAGGGTGATCTGCCTTACTTACCCAATATCCACACTCTCAGTCTTGTCCCATTGCTGAAGCCCTCTCTGGAGGTACCTTTATCTTCCTTTTTGGAGGGGCTGGAATCTTAGTTTGATGCGGCTTCAGCCAATATACTATCATCTCATTCAGAGTTTTATTTCAAGTTCAAGCTAACCGTTGATCTATCACATATATCTCCTCCCATACATTCAAAGGATGTATGGGAGGAGGAGGCCTTAGATGTGTGGGTTATTGAGCAGTTGGCTAAAGGCGCAATATTTCAGCATATTTCCAAGGTGTGCTCTCCACTTCTTTTTGTTGAAAAGTCAGATGGTACCTTACGCCCATGTTTAGACTACATAAATCTCAACTACTTCACAGTAACAGACTTGCATACCATCATTTTATATCCTTAGATTGCTCGCTAGATGGAGAAGGAGAAAGTCTTCTCCAAACTGAATTTCCTAAATGCTTTCAATCAGATTTGGATTAAGAAAGGTCAGGAGTGGCTAAACATGTTCCGCACCCAAAAGTAAATTTTCTGTTTCAGGTTATGCTATTTGGTCTGAAAAACGCCCCAACTATCTTTCAAAGCCATATAGATGCAGCATTGGGGGACAAGTTGGGTGTGTGCGCGGTGGCTTACATGGATGATATCCTGTTGTTTTCACATAATTATGAGTCCCATAATATACACTTGTGGCAATTGATGGAGAGTTTAAGGGCAGCTAACTTCACGCTGAAAATCAATAAGTGTGAGTTCTTTAAGTCCCAGGTAACCTTCCCGGGCAACGTCATGTTTGACAAAGGCCACATGATAACACCAGACAGGGAGAAGAAAATTCGTGAGTGTCCCACCTTAACTTCAGTTAAGGAATTGGGGAGCTTTTTGAGGACGTGTACTGAGAGATTTTGATGATTAGCTCAGTTATTAATAAAATCCTGTTTCAATAGTTGGGAGAGTTTTGGCCAATAAACCTTGATTATGCTATTTGTTTTACAGTATTTCCTAAAAGTTCAGAAGCTCAAAAGCTAAACAACTGCAATTGACTCTTTTGCTCTTCTTTTAGGTAAATTTTTGCTCTCTAATCAGGAACTCTCCAGACACATGTAATTATGCCAAACTCCCCTGAATGCTTGTCTACACTTCTTAATATAAAGATTGAATTGATGTAAGATTATATAAGAGAAAGATGTAATTAAATAGAAAGATGATGATTTTATTTTAGGGCCAAATGACGGTATTTTATACCTCTAGGGAATCTCCAGGCCATATATATCTATTAAATGATTTCATTAAAGCCATGCCAATCCGCTATGGGATATGGCAGTAGTTATTAAAATAAACCCAAGTTGATTTTTCCCTTGAATTAACTAAATTACAATCATTTCAGCCCAATTGGAGGCACTACTACTCTTGTACTGGTAAGACTTTAGGCTTAATATTAGCACCTCAGTGGTGTAAATTTACCTCTCATCCACTCCAATTACATTTCGTCATACAGTTGGTAAAATACATTAAATGGATAAAAACATATAGAGTTCAAATAAAGATGCACTCCTAATCAGGACATCAGCACTCCTCTCAATAGTACTAGGTACACCATATTTGGGCCATACATGTGCAAGTACTATCGTGCCAATTACAATGATCAACATAAATAAAAAATAGAACTCAATAATCATTTTTGAATTAGATTTGAAAATGCAATTAGGCTTGTTCTGTAAATTCACTTTGTTCACTTAAATGGATCCCATAATCATCCATAATGTAATTATATTTAGCTATTATTAGCTACAATAATTGGGTCATTTATATGCAAGTAAGGCAGTTTTGAGGTGAATATGATTTATCAGGTTATGCAAATAAATTGGAAAGGGTAAAAGGATCCATCAGTGGGAGTATTTTGTTAGTATTGACGGTTTTCTCAAAAGGTTTACTTTTGAGTCAAGCGTCAAAAGCTAACTTTTCCCCCACTTGACTGGAATAAAAACCCTGAGTTTTCACAATATCATCTTCAAGATCTTTAAACAGCTCTTCCTCAGCCTATCACAGTTTCGTCACTTCATTTTATCCTGAACAATGGCAATGGTTTAATCTTTGGATAGACTTATGCATATGCATATGCTCATAGGCTCCCTCCGAGTGGCAGAGTTGGGTCAACTTGTTCTTACACCAAAGTTAATTATGTCTACTAGGCTCAAGCTTATCATTGAGGAGGAGTTTAACGCTGCCATTGATCCTATTTATGGATCAATGGTGTACAAAAATTAATCTCATTCTTTGATAATTAACTGGCAGACACTTTCAGCAATATTTTTGACCCTAGAGAGCTAACCTTTTTGCTACAATTGATATATTGGGATGGTGATCTTTTAGTGGAGTTTATCTTTGTCCTCAGCCATTTCCTGATGGCTTAAGTGTACATGCAGTGTTGGGTTTATCCAACTATTCATGCCGAGGGTCAATCTCTTAATCAAACAAGGGCCAAATTGAGCAGCTGAACAACCCTGTTCATTTTTTTCTTACCAAGGATACAACCATACGCTCATAAGGTTTTGTCCAGGATGACGGCTTTGTGGAGGAGGTCCTCAGTTCCTGGTCTGCGCTGCTCAAAAATAGGCTAAATTCATCATTCTTAGGTTTGAATACCCACAACGTTCAAGATATTTGTTTTCGCTCAGCTGTTTGAGCAGCTTTTGAGGCTCTTCATTAATATAGTGCAGATGAATACCTTCTGAAAATGGCCTTACTAAGTTATCTTATGCACATTGTTCCTGATTGGATGCCCTCAGGCCGTCTGTTGAATGTTCCCCCCTTATCAAGTGGTGGAAACCCCAGGTTTATTGTGTTTGACTGGTGACCCCACAGATGTACCAATACTGGAATAATTTTTAGTTGACTGTCTTCTGCTGGTCATTTGTTTTCCTCCCAAATATGGGCTTGATTGGTTCACAGTTAACAGTTTTATGCCTCCTCTCCCAATTGTTCACTAGGAGTTGGCTACAACAAGAACATGGCACATCTGGCTTTATGCCACTAAGGCCATTTTCCTTGTCGCCTAGCAACTAAATTTGGGCCACATTAGCACATGAAGATGAGGAATCTGGTCCTGGGTCACCTCCACCTCAAAGCAGAGGAATAAAAACCATGCTGATTTATTATTTTATTATAAAACCAACTTTTATTATATAATACTTCTTTTTACTATTATATATTATATATTTCTTTTTATTTTTTCTTAATTTTATTACTTTATTTAACCAAGGCAAGCTGACCAGGGGATGGGCAGTACCAATGCATGTGTAGAGATGGGGAGGGAGTGAAGAATAGCGAGGATTTGAGAGGATTGGGCACCCTGGGGTAAACAGGTTACCCCTGTTCACAGCTGGAACCGCCAGGTATGGGGGTTGGTGCGCTATTCTGAGGGGGTTGCCCCCGCTATGGAGCAGGTGTGGGGGAAGGGGTCCATGTGGAGGAACCATAGTGGGAACCATGACTTTATGAGTTTCTGCTGCCTTGGCTTCATATATCCATAGACCAGGCTTGGAAGTGCTCCAGTAAGTGGATGTGGAACCTATTGATAACCCCATGGATGGCTGGGACTGTGCCCTTGAACGCATCCAAGGCAATGGTGTGGATTGTCCACATTGTGATGGGTATCATTAGGGAGTGAAGGGTAGAAGGAATTGGTGACTCGAGATGGAGTGCAAGGAGGCTCCTTGAGATAGAGAATTCCTGGGCGTCTTGGATCTTAAACAGGCGCGCAACTTCCCGCCATATGGTTCTGGAGGGGGGCAGGTTTCTAAGAGGTGGTGTTGGGAGCCCTCCCCTCCACATACTGCGCAGGTTGTGTGGAGGGAATGGGTGTGGCCCCCCATTCTATAGGTCCTTCTCAGGCAGCGCCAGGCGTTGGCTCTTACCCTCAGCTGAAGGAGTGGATGATGCATCATCCTCCATACTGCCTTCTGTGTGGCTAGGTCGTAAGGGATGTCCATTGCGTCTAGGTAGTCAATTCTAACGATGGTTGGGGTTGAAGAAAAGTATGTCTTTCTGGGAGTGGTCTTCTGGCTTTCTTATCATGAAGTGGGATCTGGGCTCGTCCCCTTCCCTGAACAGCGCCAGTGCTAATACGGTCCATCTCATGTGGCAGATGGCTCGGAGGAGGCGTTTAAAATGAGGGGGGTTCCATGCGGGCCCTAGCATTGGGGCAGTTAGCGAGGTATGTTAGTAGGCTGCATGGGTTGTGTGGGTTAGGTATTTTGAGCACCTGCGCGAAGTTGGCCCTCACTGCCCTGGACTGGTGATGTTACAGGAGGTCTGGGGTTAGCACTTCCTCTATCCAGGTGCCCAGGATGAGGTTGGCATGGCTCTTGAAGTCTATCAAGCCCATGCCTCCACTGGAGTGTGGTCCAAATAGCATTTCCACCCATACGGGTGGATGGGATCTAGGCCACAGCCATCCCTGGATGAGCGCGTGGATTAATGTTATGAAGGTGGGCGAAAAGGGGATTGCATATGTGGGGAACCACAGCATCGGGAGGATGAGCGAGTTGGCAACTGCCACTCACCCCATTAGCCCCAGGGATCTTCCCTTGAGTGAGGTGATTCAGTTGGATACCCGTTGTAATAGATTATTCTCAATCATCTCATTTGCATATCCCCCTGTTTCCAGCCATATCCTAAGGTGGCGGACAGGGGTGGTGGTGGGAGGTAATGCAAAGGGTAGGATGTTTGGGCTTTTTCATCTTGGGTAGTTGTGTGTATTGGGGGATGTGGCCCAGTTATTGATGTAATTGCGAAGGAGGATTATTTTGGTTTTCTGTTTATCAAGCGATGTATTACTCACAATGGAGTATTCCTCTAGGGTGTGTTCCAGCTTTGGGCGTTGCTGCTACTAGCTATACATGTCACGCAGTCATCTGGAAAGGCTAGTATCTTGACTGGGGGCTGGCCTTGTGCAGTTATGCCCATGAGGCGTGAGTCAGCAACGTGGAGGAGTGGATCAAAGCTGAAGTTGTAGAGTAGTGGGCTGAGGGGGTCCCCTTGCTTGAGCCCTCTGTGTGGGGTGATCCTGTCAGTTAGGAATCCAGGGCCACATACAGCCATAGAGGCGGATTCTTTGAGAAGCATCGCCTAGTTAATGAACCTGGATGGGAGGTTGAAGCCGCTTAGGCACTCTTTTAAGTATGGCCAGCTAACGCAGTCGTATGCCTTCTCCTGGTCAAGGAATACCAGGGCTCCAGTTGCCTTGGATTGGCATATATTGGCGATGGTGTGTATGTTAGACCAGATGGAACTCCCTGGTGTGAAACCAAATTGGTTGGGTGATAGGGCTTTAGAGGCTAGTGCGTCTAGTCTGGTGACTAGAATTTTTGTAAGTAGTTTTGTGTCAGTGTTTGAGAGTGCTATCGGGCACCAGTTGGCCAGTTCCAGTCTGTCTCCCTTTTTAAATAGGGTAATGACATAGGAGTCCTGGCCTCCAGGCAGGAGAAGAGTCTCCAGCAGGAACTGGTTCATAGATGCTAGGAGGTGGGGGGCGATTTGTTTAAAGTATGTTTTATAAAATTTTTAGGGTATCCTATCAGGGCCTGGGCATTTCCTATGCAGTGCACCGCGGACTGTATTCCAGAGCTCCTCCTGCGTTATCAGTTTTAGGAGAATATAGTCTGGCGGTGCACTCTGTATTCTGGCGGTGTGTAAATTTTTTTATACTGGGGGGTCAGGTGGTGTGTCACGGTAAAGTTCAGTGTTAAGCGGTGTATTTCCGCCTTATCCTCTGTTGGATCAGTTGCCACAGTTCCATCGGCTTTGCAGACCTGTGCGCACTGGGGCAGGTTGCCTCAGGAGTGGTATTGGCAGAAGAAAAACGCCAAAAAGGTTTTGCCTTCTTTTGTGTGCTTACCTTTCCACAATACTTTAATTCTGTGTTGGTGTTCGTGGATTAGGGCGTTTAGGCAGGCGGATATTTCCTCCCATTTGCGCCCCCAGTTAGGGCTGAAACTGGACTTTGGGTTGTTGAGTTCTAGGTGGTCTAGTTCCGCCAGGGTGTACCTGATTGTGGCAGTATCCGTGGTGTATTTGCGTGATGTGAGATGGCGAGTTTTGTTTATTATTTTAGATCTGAATTTTCCTAAGTTTCGAGGGGATCCAATGCAAAAGGGGTTGCAAATTCTGGGTTTGAAGCTTTGTGCTCAACCCAGTCAGAAATTTGGGTAGTTTTATATTATCTTGGTATAGCTTCCTCCAGGGCAACGTCCACGTTTGAGTCCCAGTTGGCATGAGCTGCACCAAAACTAGATGGTGGTTGGAGAAATTGATCCTTTTAGTATCAAATTTAATAATAAATTGAGTGGCAGGATTTCGGCGCAAGGATGTGGTTGATGCAGCTTGTCGAGATGAGCGTTCCCTTGCATATTCTAGGGCGGGTCATGTGGGGAAGGAGCGGATACCAGGGGGGAGGGTGTCATACAGGCCAAGGGATGTCTTCATCACATGGAATTCGATTTTTCCCAATAGGTATCCCCTGGGGTTGGGCCATCAGTCCATGGTAAGGTTGTCCCAGCAGTTAAAATCGCCCAGCAGGATAGTAACTGGTGGGAGGTTGAGTGTCAGGATGGATTCAAGAATTGTTTCCTCTTGGATGCAGTGCATGGTGCATAGATACAGGCTATCAAGATTATGGCCTCTTAGTTCGTGATTGTTGTGGCTAGGATGCAGCTGTGCAAGTGCAAGGAGAATTTGATAATTTTTAATTATTTTGTTATTATGGTGACCACACCACAGTGGGACGTCCATATTGACTTGGAAGGTGAGGCTCTGGACAACCAGAATCCCTCTTCCCCCTGTAGACAGTGGGTTTCTTGTATGAACAATATGTCTACAGGGGGTTTGCGCAGGAAGTCCAGCTTTTTGGCTTGGGACGCTTGAGCCCTGGCTCCTGTGAAGTTTAGCATCACTATTGACACTGAGGTGCCTGCGGCGCCTCAGGAGCGGCTGGGTGGGCCTTCCAGCCCTAGTCCCCCTCTTATTGCCTTGGACTTGCTCTGTGTGATTGGGCCAGTCCACTCTGAGGCGTTTTCTGGCTCCTTACCTTGTGATGATTTTGTGTGGGTTTTTGTTGGATTTGGGGATTGTATTAAGCTTCTCTGCATGTGATTTTGTTTGACTCATATTGGTGCGCTGATTGGTTTCTGATTTTTCAGAGTTTGATTTTGAACTTCTGGACCCTGTTGTCTCGCACATAGTGAAGCTTAGTTGTCCAGGTAAGTTTAATTTATTGAGATCACATGGTTATTCTGTCAGATTGTTGAGAAGATTTTCAGCGTGGGTTGTCCAATCTGCTTGTTTGGCTCAATTAATATCCTTCTTGGTTCCTTCAGCTTGGGCATTCTGTTCTGATTGGCTGGTTTGACTGATTTCCTCCCTGTCAATCAGGATTTGGTCTTGGTCAATGAAGGAGGTCACGAAAAATGCAGCCTTGGACGCTTCCCGCTTGTGGGCCTTCTGAACCTGTTTGTGTAATTTGGGATGATACTGGGTCTATGAAGACGTAGTGCCCGTCCTCTCCTCAGAGGAAGGCGTGGTTGGCGTTGGGTTTTTCCAAAGGTCTCTTCATCTTCATCCATAGTATCATAGCAAAAGACTGGGGCCAAGATGCCCTTCTTCATGGGGCATGCGTGTTCTTTGTGCCCCAGTGCGGTGTAATGGTTGTAGATGGGCGGTGCGCGTTCTGATGTGAAGTGGAAAAGTTTCAACACTCCCCCATCTGGGAGGTGAAACACCGCGGGGCGTGGGATTTTGGTTAGAGCTGCGGCCATGTTGGGGACTGGGTTGATCACAGAAATTTCCTTTCCTGTGTACAGGTTCATCATCAGGTGTTATCGCTGTAATTCTAGTTGTTTGATTTCTCCATAGCTCTGAAGGCTGATTCAGAGTTCTCCTTGATTAATTTGTGGTGGAGGTTAGTGGGGAGTGAGCCAAACAAGATGAATAAAGTATTTGCTTTGTTCCATCTGGTGCGCGTGGTGCGCACAATTCATTTGCCCTTGGGGAGGGCAATATCAACACAGACTTTTGCTGCAGCATCTGCATCTCCTTCAGTTCTGAGACCCATATCAATCCAGCCATATTGGATGGTGTGGGAGGTAACATATACCGCGTGGGAGAAGAGGGAGGCCTGTGGCCTCACCTACCTTCTCCCACAGAGTTGGCGACTCTACTCTTAAGAAAAGTCAGAGCCCGTGTTCCACTTTCAAATGGAAGCGGTGCGTACTGCATTTCCATATATATGTTCTGTTTTTGTGGTAAGTTTCACAAACCTGGGTGGCGTTTGAGTTTGAATTTTGGCGGCGTTGGCTCCCAATACCCCTCTAGGGCGTTTTTTGCCCTTGGGTACACCGTTTTAGCCATTGCCCGATATGACTTTCTCCCAGTTTAGTTGGGATCTGCTGAATGCGCTCATCTCATCTGTGTGATTATCAAAAAATTCAGTAAAAATCGAATCTTAGTAACTGATGTTATTGTTATGGGAAAGAAAAGCCCTTAATTTTATTATTATTAAAACTATATTTTTTCATATTTTTATTGTTTTCCTATAATTGTGTACAATATATCTTATATCTTTTATTTTTTCTCTAATCATCCCTCTTCCTAAATCTTCTTAGGAATTTAGCATGGACTCAATTATAGACATGCCCCATTTTTCCTTGATAGTGTAGATGAAGTTCAAAGTTTTCTCAATTATGTCAAATGGGCCAACTCAAATGTGATTTAACTTGTGAGTTTGGACTGAACCATTGGTATTACAAAATAATACCTCATCACCTACAGCGAATTTGGTAAGATCATACCAATTTTCTGATCTTTTGCATGTCAGGCTTATGAAGTTTGAAGCTATATACCAAAAGCCTGGACTTGCTGTTTGATTAAGGTTACTGCAAGCTGCTCAAAATACTGCAAATAGCTTAACTCTTGGGGCTCTTGTAGCAAAGAATATAACAATGGCGGTAAAGCTGGATGTTTCCCATATAGAAAATGAAAAAGAGACGTCTTTGTGACCAAATAGTAAGAGATATTATAGGCAAAAATGGCCAAACTGAGGAATATACTCCAATCTGAGGGTTTCTGGGAAATCAACTTTCTTAGGATATTGACAAGTGTTCCATTAACTTGTTCTACTGCACCATTTGTTTCTGGGAGGTATGGAGTTGATAGTAACCACGCAATCCCATTAGCTCATTGAGTTTTTGGAGAATCACCACAGTGAGATTGTGCCATTATTCATTAGTATGAATTGAGGACATCTGTGCTGATAAATGACTTGCTCCAAGATGAATTTAGCTGTGGTTGAGGCTCCTAAGTCCCTAATAACCCTGGCTTAAACCCATTTTGTTAAATGATTAATTGTCACAATTATATTTGGCTTTCCCATTGCTAATTGGGAGGGGTCCAACCACATCTATTGATATAGTGTGCTAAACGAATTTGGACTGAACAAGCTGATACAAAGTAGCTTTTTCAGAATGGGTTTTCCCATTGGCACTCTTGGCAACAACTCAAGGTTTCATGGTATCAAAATGCATCGATTTCTAATATTAATTTTGCTTGAGTTGCTCATTGGTTTTCTTGAAGCCTCCATGGCTGATGGCTTTATTAGCAGCCATAATTATATCTGCTCAGGCTGAAGGACGGGGAAGTATATATTTCTTCCCATTAATCACCTTAAAAAAGACTTCTTTTGCAATTTGGGTGTCCCTTCTTAATTTGGAGAGAATTCCTGCACAGCTTTGAACTCACCAGCAAAAAATCCACTAACCATTTTCTGGAATAACGCATCCGCAGGCTGACAGAGAGTTGCTACAATGGGAAGACAAGACAAGCAATCAGCATTCTGATGCTTAGCACCAGCCCTATGCTTAATGGTATAATCATAAGCCTGCAGTTAAGTGCCCACTGAGACAAACGTCCTCCTAGCTCCTTCAAGTTATTAAGCCATCTTAAGGAAGCGTGATCAGTAACCACAATAAAATGATTTCCATGAAGATATTCTCAGAATTTGTTTATAGACATTTACAATTGCCAAACATTCCCTTTCTGTCACCATATAATTTCTCTCATGGGCATTTAGGGTCTGACTAGCATAGGCTACTGGATGCTCTTCGCCATCTTCTCCAACTTGAGACAGAACAGCTCCAACTACTGTTAATGATGCATCCATATGAACAATAAACTCTTGGTCAAAATCAGGATATCACAATACTGGTGCAACTAATAGGGCCAAATGAAGCTGGTAAAATGCCTCCTGGCAAGCCTAATTCCACTCAAAAGGGACCATATCCTTAAGTTGATAAAACAAGGGTTCTCTGATGTGAGCAAAGTTGGCAATAAAACGGCAATAGTAACCAATCAAACCCAAAATACTTGAATATCTCACTTGGATTCGGGCCTTTTCATCTTAGATATTGCTTCCAATTTGGCTGGTTGTTGCCAAAAACCTTCTTTATCAATCACAAAACCAAGGTACTCAAGTTGGTCCTTGAAGAATTGACACTTCCATGGCTTGATCTTTAAGTTTGCAGCTGCTAACCTTTTGAAAACCTCTTCCAGATGCTTTAGGTGTTCATTGAAAGTGCGACTGAAAATGTTGATATCACTAGGTATACTAGTACAAATGACATTTAAGATCGCCCAATATGGTGTCCATTGCTCTCTGGAAGGTTGCTGGAGCATTACAGAGTCATTGGGGCATCCTTGTAGGTTGAAATAACCCCCCTTAGATAATAATAGTTGTATATTTATTTAGGATTGTTTACCGGCTGTCAACCCAGTAACCTTTTTACTGCACAGGTTCAATTTCCTTGTGCACTTCATCGCGTTGTATAGAATGTATTAATTGATAATAGTGTGGAGACTATTATCCATAGTTGAGTTTGAACTATTATTAGGCCCAACACTTTGGCCAGTACTTCCAACTAAATACTCTGTAAGTCATACTCGTAGGGCTTTGTTCCCTATATTCTTGTCCACCCAATCTTCATTAAGATACCCCAGTGACAGTCTCTCTCAGCCCAACACACAGTTGGCAGCTATCCCTTATTGTGATCTCTTCGTCTCTAGATTCCCACTTAGATCTTTACTCTTCTCTCTGAGATTCTTCCAATTATTGCCTTCTGCAATAATATACTTGAGATGGAATGACACAATAGAAGCTAATAGTCTAACTATACACCAAATTGACAATATTACTGTAGATAGTAATAATCTTGGTAATAATAATGTTTTTAATGTGTTTTTATTATATTAAATCCTAGGGAATTATAGAGTAGGGATTCAGTTGTCTAACCCTTGGTTAAAACCCCTTCAATGAAACGGCAGCCATTGCCATTGAATCACCCTTCCTCATCTTGGCAGCAATGGTCTTCCCTATCCTGGCTAGGATTCTGTCATTGGACATCCTTGACACCTCAAACAGAAAGAGTTGGAAAACGTGTCTCTAACGTTTTCCTCTCAATCCAAGCGAACCAACCATAATTGGCTAGCACCCTGCTTAGGTAATGGGACTTATTACCCATTATGGCAGGTCACTTTACCAACCGATTGACTCACTAGTTGCAGGCGGCATCACTCGCCTCAAAACTCACTATTCATTCCCAAAGAGTTGGTGATGAAACCCAACTAATCCCAATTGGTACACCTGATAGTTAATCACTATCAGATGCCCCTATTTCGTTGACCACTCCACCTGATGAGATCTTAGGTATTCATCCAGATCAATCCCTGATGGATACGACCAGGTGAATATCCCAAAATCCCTGAACGTAGTTCCTCCAAAACTCAGGCCAACTGATTTCTGATTCACTTCACCTTAGGGAATTTTCCCCTAGCGACACCAGGTAGTCTAGCAGGCTGGGAATATGGGCAAAAATTTCAACGCATCCCCCCTCCTGCCTAGATTTCTAATGAGAAAAGGACTGGGGCATGATAACACCGCTTTGGACACTTGGTTGAATACTTCATTGGTTCAAGCGGAGTACACTCATTAATATTCAACGCTGCTTGGGATGACCTTCAGCATACGGCGTTCTTCCTCTTCCTCCTCGCTACCACCTTCTCAGAGCATGGTCTCCACGACCTTCTGTCATGCTGGGCTGATCAATTTACTTTTGACGATATTAATCCAGGGATCCAGTTTTCCCCCATCAGGTTATATGACCCGCTGTCATATTCAGGATTCTTGGTCCGGCATCCTTGAGCTCCTGATTTTCTCCTTGTCCTAGACAGGAGACTCTTGCCATTGATGTTCATTTTGTGGCTTGATTAAAAATATTTTTTTCTATTCGCCCTTGATATTTCGCTCATAACCTCTTGGCTGTAATACATTGCTAATTTTTCCCTTAGAAAGCTTATATCATTAATTTTAAGATTAATTTCCCCGAAATTGGAGCCTAATGGATTATAGAGTGCATAATGTCAACTTCTATATAAGTCTGACATCCCCCCTCTCGTCCAGCTCATATGTCAAATTCTGAATCTCGCCACCAGCAGCTCCTCAACAGTATGTCTGATCCAGACCTCCGTCTCTTCCAGAAGATGAGTCGGGATGCTCAACAGAACCTCTTTTATGGTCCTTCCAGGACTCATACGTCTAGTCTGGTGCAAGAGGCTAGTCCTTCTATCAAATTACTGGAAATGGTAACTAATCCCTCCAAAACCAGGCTGGCCATCATTTTGAGCAACTCTCAGCAAACTCTTCCCTTGCAGTTAATTCCAGAGTTGGACTTTGAAACCCTCCTGGATTTGGCCTCTTTTGCTGATGCTCTGAACATCATTTTAGATGCTCCAGAGATTATGCTGGTTGCTCTGGATCATTTGTTCCTGGATGGGTCAGACTTTCTCCCTGAGTTCCTCTTCCAGCTCGGTCAATTTTACAAATCCGCTGTACTGGTTTCTGAGCTCTCAATCAGTAACAGCATACACTTTGAGCTCCCTTACGCTGAACTCTGGGCTTAAGTCACTGAGGCTTTGACATTAGCGCTGAATCCCTCTGATCTAGATAACCTTCTGGATCAGGATACTGCCACTTATGCTCTTCGCTTTGCTGGCCAAGTTCTTTATAGTTGGTCTACGAAGCTTCCAGCCTCTCCTGGCTTCCACTGGTCATTCAGCTTTAGCTTCCATGAAGCCCATAGTCACCATTTGCAGGATGCAATCTGCTCTCTGCACAACTACCTCTTCTCTAGAGCTTCCCATCAGTATCTTCTGCTGCTGGCATTAATAGGGGGCATGATTTGGCAACCCCCATCAAGTATTCCTTCTTTGTTGCCAGCCCACATGTCCGGTGTCCTCAATGAAGCCCAGTGGCAGGCGCTCAAAACAAATCTTCCAGCTCTGGTGGCATATTGGGATTTCTTGGGGTTATTCACCAATTGCCTCTTTCTTTATTACTGCTTTCCTCCTCGCTCCAGGGTTTCGCAATTGGCATCTTCCAACATTTCAATTTCCCTTCCCCTAGTCACTTTTTTCTCAGGGTTCAGTGTCCACTCAACAAACGTGGTTTTGTGTGGGTCTCACCCTTGCAAGCATCCAATCGCATATTATTTTTGATGGGCTATTTATTCCTACCGCGATCCATACTCCCTCCCCCAAGAGGTGACATAGGCGGAATCATCCCATACTGAGGATGAATAATAAAAGGAAATTTCTAAAAATATATTGGCTTTTTTATCTATGCAGTTTAATATCTTCTCTCTTTTTCCAATAATTTTATCAATTTTTTTCTCTATTCTTCTTTTTTCCTATGGTACTTGACCTTGTTTTGGTTCAGAGGTCCATCTTTTCCCCCAAACTGGATCCTGGGTACTTAAACCTACCAGTTTTCCATGGTTCATAGGTCCTTTACTGGACTTAACCATCTAGATTGGTTCAGAGGTCCTTTTTTTGGACTTGACCTAATCATCAGGACATGGCCAACTTAATGGTTCATTGGTCCTTCTAGAACTCTTTTATTTTTTCCTCAATCCAACGCTTTAGATACTTAGCGTGGACTTGATTTACAACTCTTCCATCCAAGAGATTCTTGATGGAGTAAGCATTGGTCGCCATCTTGGCGATTACTTCAAACAGACCTGACCACAACACATCTAATCTGTTTCTTCATCCAAAACCATGCATAACGCAATAAGCAACTTTTTCCCCTATTTGATATTCTTCTAATGCCGGTTGGTTTTTGTCATCCATCGATTTCACTCAATCCTTTTCTTCAAGGTTTTATCAAATGCTTGCGATTGCATATCATTCAGGATACTCTTCAGTAAGCTCAAGTATTTCTCAGTACTCATCCCTAACATAGGTTCCACCACCATATATAATATCAGTGGCAACGCGGCCTTTCTTCCATATAGTAATTCAAATGGCATCTTCTCCATCGCTAAATGATGACTAATGTTGTAGGCGAACATCACCAAACTCAGGTACATTCCTCACACAAAAGTTCTCCCTGCAACTAGCTTCCTTAGTGTCATGGCCAGCGTCCCTTTGACCCATTCTACCAGTCTGTTCATCTCCAGCCAGTATGGTACTGACACAACTCCTCGGACCCCATTATTTCATTTAGCCTCAGGATCACATGAGATGTGAAGTTAGTCCCATCTTCACTCAATAGGACTTGCGGACATCCATGCCCATATACTACTTAATCCAGGATGAATCTCGCAGTACTGGTAGCGTTTACTCTGGTTAGGGCTTCCATTTCAACCCATCTCATCAGATGGTCAATGGCTACTATGATGTACTTGACTCCCCCTGTGCTCATTGCCAACGGTCCCATCATGTCAATGGACACCATGTGCCATGCAAATCCAGGGGGGACCAATCAGTATCCAGTTGTGTTCTTGTGTGGTTTATGCAGCTGGCACTCCATGCAACAAGCCAGATGATCCGCAACATTGTAGTTGATCGATTCCCAGTAATAATACTGGCGAATATGGTTGGTTGTTTCCCTCAGACCTCTGTGCCTGACAACCTTGTGAGCTGCTTGTACTATTGCTGGTTTTTCCGACAGTTTTGGGAATGATAGCTGCTTCCCGTTGATCATCTTGTATACTTTGTCCATCTATAGCTTCGGTGTTTTCATCACTTTTTGAAGCACACCTTGTATTTCTCGAGGCTCATCCCCAATTCTTCCTTCAACCATTCTCTGGAATAGCTCATCCACCTGCGGGTATACCAACTGGACCATTGGTAACTGCGATAAGCCATCTGCATTCTGGTGAAAAGCCCCCACTTGGTGGACTATCTCATAATTGTAAGCCTAAAGCTTAAGTGCCCATCGGGCCAGTTGTCCTTCTGGTTCTCTTAGATTGTGTAGCCAACGCAGCAAAGAGTGGTCCGTCACCACCTTAAAGTGCGTTCCATGGACATACACCTGAAACTGCTTGCATGCATATATGACTGCAAGGCATTCCTGCTCAGTCATGGTGTAGTTCCTCTCAGCGGCTGAAAGTGTCTGGCTCACATATGCCACTGGATGCTCATCCCCAAGTTCATCTACTTGGCTCAGTATGGCGCCAATCGCCATCAATGAAGCATTGGTTGGAATGATAAACTCCTGATTGAAATTTGGATATTTCAGAACCGGCGAATCTATTAAATACTGGCGTAACTCATCAAAGGAGTCCTGGGCCTCTTCATTCCATAAAAATGTTTAAAGGATCCTTCAATAAATGAAATAAAGGCTTAGCTATTTGGGCGAAGTCCCAAATAAATCTTCTGTAGTATCTGACCATCCCAAGGAATACTTGGATGTCTTGGACACTCTTTGGTATAGCCATTCGCTCTATAGCTGCTACCTTCTGGGTTTGCGGCTGCAATCCACTTTAGTTGATCACAAATCCCAGGTATTCCAACTCTTTCTTTAAGAAGTGGCACTTCCTTGGCTTGATATTCAGATTAGCTGCGGACATTCTCTTAAAAAACTTCTTCCAAGTGGTGCAGGTGGTCAGTAAACATTCTACTGAACACATTGATATAATCCAGATATACCAGGATGCACGACAACTTCAGGTCGCTTAATATGGCGTCCATGGCCCTCTGGAATGTCGTGGGAACATTGCATAGACCCTGGGACATCCTCGTCAGCTGGTATAACCCCTGCGCGGTAATAATCGCGCATTTTTCTTGGTCTTCTTCTGGAAAGTTAATCTGCCAGTAGCCCAAGATTAGATCCATCGTGGAGAAATACTTCACTTCTCCTAATCAATCCAGCGCATCATCAATCCTCGGTAGGGGATACAAATCCTTCTTCATAATTTTGTTCAGCCTCCAATAGTCAATTACCACCTGGTTTGATCCATCCTTCTTCTTCACGATCAGAATTGGACTTGCCCAGGGACTTGACAACGGAACTAGAAGCCCATGCTTCAAAAGTTTGCTGATCTCATCCTCCACTACCACTTTGTTGGCTTTCAATCTTCGGATTGATCTCATCATTATCAGTATATTTTCCCTGGTGTCAACCTTGTGAATTACAACTTGTGCGCATCCCAAGTCATGGTTGTCCTGTGTGAACGCTTCCCGATATTTTTCAAATAATTAAAGCACCTCCTCCTTCTGGCCTTCTGGAAGATCAGCGAGCTGCTCCCAATCAACAAATAGGTTAATGCTTTTGGCTACCCCAGCCAGTAATCCATTTCATTGAGAGACCCAAAATCATAGAATCATCTTAATTCGGCCATAGGGATCAAATGAATAAACATGATGATCTGATCCTCTTAATCTTCAGTGGTTTTTCGCTCAAATTTTCCAGGAGAACTCGTATTTCTCCATGGCCTGGCATTATTATCCTGGGAGCCACCCATGTCTCCACTCTGGACTTCTTACAGGGGCTTCTGAACTCCCTACACAACAGCTCTGAAATCTCTAATGTCAACCCTGTGTCAACTATTATCTGCGATCTGGCCAGTATGGTCCTTTCTTTCTTAATCCTTAATGGAATTCCCCAGTTTTCTAGGATTTTCGTCAGCATCTCGCGTCACTTCCTACCAACTAATTGGTATCAAATCAGTACAATGCCATCATTGTATATCCAATTAATGAAGTTGTTTCTCCAATTCAACTGAGCTTCACCATCCTTCTGGTATACCAATGGTAACTTCTGACCCAGAATGGTCAACGTATTATCCTCAAAGTTACGTTTAACTCTGTACTTCCATAGAAAATACGTTCTGATCATGATATCATAGTTTTGGTTCGCTAAAACTATCACTGGTGCAGATACCACCAATGACCCAAATTGTAGTGGTAGCGCACTATATGCTCTACAGGAAACGGTGGTGTTCAGCCCAGCTGTTCCATATTCTCTCTTGTGTTCCAAGTCCGGAGAGATCTTCATCCTTTTCACCAGCTTGGTCAACACAATATTGATGTGCGCTCTACTGTCGACAATCGCCCTCACCCTTACTCAATTCACTTAAATATCTATATATGTACACTTGGAGTATTGTAATATAGTATTTACTGAGTGAATGGCGGAGTTATTAGCCAAATCTAGGGTGTGAATAATATGCGCTAATAATTCAGGAAACCATGCCTTTATTACGCCAAGGGTATCGACAGATTGGCCTCATCTAAACAGACATCTGATAACTCATCAGGATTCTCGGTGGTTTAATCTTCTTCACCAGTTGTCAGCTGTACGTCCAGGAAACTTCATGAATTACCCGGAGTTGATCTTCTTCACCTCAGCTCTGGTCATGGCATTCACATCCATGTTGACCATTTGGTATAGCTGATCCTGCTTGTCATCTATGAACAGATTGCTAATGTCAATTTCTTCACTCATGATATCAGGAGGAACAGGTTTCTCCGCTGCACTAGACTGTTCCTTGTCTAAGCAGTGGGACCTTTTCCCAAATCTTTGGCGACTGTTGTTACCTTGGCCTGGACCACATTAATCTGATCCTTCAGCCTTTTGCAGTATATGGCGAAATGTCATTTCCCGCCACACTGATAGCAGACCTTCTCTTTCTTGCTTAACCATCTGAATTCCTCGAGCTTATTTCCTGGCACAGTTCAATTGGTAGCCTCCTTTGCTCCTTCATTTCCCTTTGTGGAATTTGGGTTTTGGACCATATTAGACTTGAAGCTTCTATCCGGGGCATCAAACGTCACTCCCAAAATCTTCAGGTTGTCTACCATTTGTGAGGTAGTTATCTCCATCATGAGTATGGAAGACATAATTTGATGTAAATCACAATAGTGCTGAAGGGCCGCTTTCAAAGCGATTCTAGAATCAAAGTCATCTAACACTTTCGCTCTATCCAGGATCTGCAAACTCCTGGTAAAATTGATCCACGAAGCTAGCAAGAGACTTGTCTTTATGTAATTGAATTCCCATAAATTCTTGCTTGCATTTCAACATGCGGGTTGGACTCCCAAACTCCTTCATTATGGCCACCTTTGCCTCGGCATATGACCAGCTGTCTCCCTTCAGGTGGGGTAACACTAAGTTTTGACAGTCGGTGTCTAGGCAGTTCATGACTGTCAACGCCTTTTGATGATCCCCGTATCTGTTCATAGTCATGTTGAACAGTCAGAAAAATGCTGAAGCGTTATTCTGATGGAATGTTTGCACTTTCAGTGTTTCTCTAAATTCCTCTGAGTCATTTTGAGCCAATTCTCTCAGTTCAGCTACTCATCCAACTTGTGGAGTGACTTTGGGCGTCATCTCAGAAATGGCAAAAAAGTCACGCGGCATATTTCTCAGGGTATTTGACTTCCCAAGTATTGTGCAAGGACTTCTCTCTTCGGCATCTCTGGCCATATCAGGCTCACAAGCACATCTGTGAGCTTTCAAGTCCTCCACTTCTTTGATCAATTTCTTGATATCTGCACCAAACTTTCTTAAATGACCGCGATCCGCTTCTCATCCATATTCAGGAATAGGACCTCTTGAACGAGGTCTCCTACTTTATTCTTCAACAAGTTTACTTTGCCAAGTAACTTGTTAAAAAAGTTGGCTACCTTTTCTACTCCTTCCTCCACCTTGGCGACTTGTTCTTCCAAGGCTGAAAACTCTAAATGGTCCGCTGAGTTTAAGTCATTCTGATTCACAGTGGCGATCTTGGTCCACATCTTGCAAATTTCTTCTTTATATGACAATATAATAGATTCTTTACTCAACTACCCCCTGTAGTGAGCACCAACTTGTAAAAATTTACTTAGGATTGATTACCGGCTGTCAACCCAGTAACCTTTTTACTGCACAGGTTCAATTTCCTTGTGACTTCATCGCGTTGTATAGAATGTAATAATTAATAATAGTATGGAGACTATTATCCATAATTGAGTTTGAACTATTATTAGGCCCAACACTTTGGCCAGTACTTCCAACTAAATACTCTGTAAGTCATACTCGTAGGGCTTTGTTCCTTATATTCTTGTCCACCCAATCTTCATTAAGATATTCCAGTGACAGTCTCTCTCAGCCCAACACACAGTTGGCAGCTATCCCTGATTGTGGTTCCTTCATCTCTAGATCCCCGCTCAGATCTTTGATCTTCTATTTAAGAGTCTTCCAATTATTGCCTTCTGCAATAATATCCTTGAGATGTAATGACACAATAGAAGCAAATAGTCTAACTATACACCAAATTGACAATATTACTGTAGATAGTAATAATCTTGGTGATAATAATGTTTTTAAATTGTGTTTTTAGTGTTTTTTTATTATAGTAAATCCTAGGGAAGTTATAGGGGATTCGGCTGTCTAACCCTCAGTTGACACCTCTTCAGAAACGGCAGCTGTAGCCATTTAATAACCCTTCCTCATCTCAGCAGCAATGGTCTTCCCTATCCTGGCTAGGATTCTGTCATTGGACAACCTTGAGACCTCAAACGGAAAGAGTCAGAAAACATGTCCCTAACGTTTTCCTCTCGATCCAAGCAAACCAACCATAATTGGCTAGCACCCTGCTTAGGTAATGGGACTTATTACCCATTATGGCAGGTCACTTTACCAACCGATTGACTCACTAGTTGCAGGCGGCATCACTCGCCTCAAAACTCACTATTCATTCCCAATCAGTCAGTGATGAAACACAACCAATCCCAATCAGTACACCTGATAGTTAATCACTATCAGATGCCCCTATTTCGTCAGCCACTCCACCCAATGAGATCTTAGGTGTTCATCTAGATCAATTCCCAATAGATATGACCAGGTGAATATCCCAAAATCCCTGAACGTAGTTCCTCCAAAACTCAGGCCAACTGATTTCTGAATCACTTCACCTTAGGGAATTTTTCCCTAGTGACATCAGGTAATTTAGCAGGCTGGTAATATGAGCAAAAATCCCAACAATAGTGCATTTTTCTCGCTCATCTTTGGGTATGTCAATCTACCAATACCCACTAATTAATTCCATCGCTTAGAAGAACTTGGCATCACCAAGCCTATCTATGGCGTCATTATTACATGGAAGTTAATAGGAGTCCTTTTTATAATGTTGTTGAGATTCCAGTTGTCAGACAACTGCAAGTCTGATATTTTGAGAAGATTGTTTTGGACGAGGAGGATTGTAAAAATTGGCCAAAAGATCCTGGCCAATTTGTGATGGAATCCTTCAAATTGGGGCAATAATTCAATAGTTATTAGTAAAACTCGGCCAAATGGTTCAAGTTTAGGTAGCTGAAATATTCTAACTCCTTGGTGGAATCAAGGGATCTTCTGAGGTCCCTCCCCGCCTTACCACTAATCTCATTCAAGCCACACCGCAGAGACCAGGCCCTTTTATAGGGTTGGAAGGGATCCTGAAAAATGTAGATATTTTCTTACATGGTGATTGGCTCAAATTCATTAAAATATTACCTCACTGGCTTGTTCTACCCATTATCACCATCCATCGGCCTTTCTGATAAAGTGAGGTGAAATTTGAGGGCTTCAATATGTCACATGACCATATTTCCTTATTTGGCTCAAAACTATTAATGATTCAATGTGTACACCCTTTGATCCCGAAGTAATTTAACTACTAAGCCATAACATTGTATGAGGGTTTGTTTCTTATCCCCCACTGGACCCAATAAACTTATAAAAAACCTCAACTTTCTAGTTTTTAAGTTTATTTATTTTTATTATCTTCCATGGATACAATCCCCCATTTGTCAGATTTTAGCCCTCAATAGCACCAGTGATCCTAAAAAATCTAAAATCCAACATGTGGTGTTCACTACAGGGCTCTGTATACCACCAAAATAATGTTTTAAGATGACAAATACCTCAGAGCCCAGGCTAGCTGCTTTAGAGCAACAACTAGCCAGTGCTTTGTCTTTCCTCAAAAGGCTTGAGCAGCACTCTTCCCAAGGCCCACATGGAGACGCTCCCATCAATCATAAACCCCTTTTTAAGGATAAGTTTACCCTGGGTGAGGGAAGTGTTACTTCGTTTCTCTTTATGTATGAAGTTGCTATGGAAGGGGCAACGGATCACCTTAAAATTAAGTACCTCCTTCCCTGCTTGTGTCGTGGCGCTCAAGAGATAATGGTTCAATACATGGCCACCCTCAGCACCTGGGCGGAGGTGAAGCAAGCACTAACTGAGGAACTTAGCTCTTTACAAAGTTTGAACAGTCAAAAACAGGCCATTATGTGCCTTAGTCTGTTACAGGGTGAATCAATCGCCTCTTTTACCAAACGCTTTTACATTAAAGCTCAACCCTTATTGCTTGCAAAAATGCTACCCCTAGATGATGCTGTAGCGGCTATGTTAGGTGGCTTGGCGTCCCATCCCTCCTTGTCAATGCACCTCACTTCTGTAAAGCGTTCATTTAAAAGTGTACGAGATATCAAGGAAGCCTTATTAGATGTGGCTGATCTTTATGAACTTGACCCTATGCAAGGGTCTCTGAGCTAAGCAGCTATGCCAACTATTTTAGCCTCTCCTAAGGCCGCTTCCCTATGAAAACATGCACCTATGAAGTTGCCATCACACACTGCTTTTTCTTTCCATGATGATAATCAGATTTTAATGGCTGTGATGGGGAAATGCTCACCTTCATCTTCAGCTCCAAAAACCAAGTTGGCGAAGCAATCGTTCCTTTGCCTTACCCATCTTTTTTCTCCAGAGCAATCTTTTCAAGTGGTCTAAAAGCCTGCTCCTAAGTCTAAACCCCTTTCTCAGGTGCCAATCGCCCCCATTAACAATGGGTTAAATGACCAGGGCACAAACGCAAACCGCCTGTTTCACAAAAACACACAGCCACTGAAAGACCTAAAGATGGTGTAGAAGAAGTATACTTTTCCATGAAACTATCTTCCTCAACATCTCAGCCAGCTAACTCTAGTATGAAACCTGTATCTATGATACAACACAAATCCTCTACTTTAAAGGTCGAAAATCAAGCTATGCAAAATTCAACGCCTCCCTCAAAAGCTAATAAAATGGAGGAGCCACCCCAGGACCTATCATGCCCTAAGGGAAGCCCTGAACCTACCTCACCCCCTGGACCTCCTTAACATGCATTGATAATAACTTTGATGACGAATTTAAAGGAGGTGGCGAAGATAGAGCTCACTATGCCTTATGAGCCCCATATGAAGTAGAGATACCTGACAGGTAGAACCCTGATAGAGTGGATTGGGCTAGGATTCTCCGCTAAACTTACCTCCGCCAAGTTTTGAGGGGTTTTGAGGTCATTGACACTGTCAGTGACGATGAATAGTTGATTGCCGCCTTGATCCGCCCAAACCAGTGTGTTCATAGCCTGTGGTCTATCCAGGAGAAATACCCTGAGACGGTCAGACTCTACTCTTCAGATAAAAAAATTCTTGCTCTTTCCCCCAACTTGGTTGTAACTTTAACTAAAGTGGAAGTCGTAGCCAATGGAGTGCGGGTTAATGCTATCCTTGACACTGGGTCCCAGTAAACGTTGTGTCATCAAAACTCATTAAAAAGATTAAAGTAGCCCCCAATCTCAACCACACCCAAGAATTTGGGACTTCAGGTCCCAACCATACCTGCGCCATTGAGGCGTACTCTTCTCTGCCCATCCATTTTGTAAAGCTCATCTTATCTTCTCCCGCGGTGTCACTAACTAACAATACTTATGATCTACTCATTGGTACCCAGTTCATGCTCAATATTATGGGATTATTTAATTGAAGCAGGGTTACCTCTCCCTTCTTAACTACAAGGTTCCCCTGATCTTAAAAAATGATGAGTCTAATAAAAAGGACTATGTTTGCAAAGTCAAGTATCCCTCTTCTACTTTATCCCTACATTATACCACTACAGGACGACATACTAAACTTATAGCTCAATCAGTGTGCGCCCTCGAAGGTACCCCTTTCTACTTTTTAAAGAAGTGACTATAAAGCTGTGAATGAAGGGTAGTTGACAAAAAGTTTACCGTGAAAATCCTACACAACTGCCTATTAAACCTAATTAGCATTAACAGGGTTAGTCCTTTAGAACCCAGAGTTTTCTCTAGTGTGTTAGACCCTTCTTATCAATGACCATCAACCTTCTGTTAAGGACTCTCTCCAAGAAGAATATGGTTGTGAAAAATCATCAGTAGATAGGAAGAGGCATGCTGATTCCCCTTGAGGAAATAAACAAGTTCACTGCATTGAATCTATGGCGGATATGGGTTTACCCGCCGACCAGTCCATGTGTACCCTACCTTCCGTTCATGTTTCCGATGATTTAACCCCAGATGAGTCGAAAAAGTCCACATCCTGCTTGAGGCATGCAGCGACATTTTCTCTAAATATGACGCTGACTATGGGCACATAAATGTTTGGACTCATATTATTGACATTGGTGATGGTCGGCCTATTCACTCCAACCCTTATCAAAAATTAAAAGTTGAGGAGCAACAGATGTGGACGGAGCTCAAACAGCTGTTGAAGGCTAAGTTGTTAGTGCCTTCCCAAAGCCCTTGGTCATCCCCAGTTCTATTGATAAAGAAGAAAAATAGAAGGCTATTGGGCAGTTATGGACTACCATAAGCTGAACTCAACTCACAAAGTAAGACAGCTACCCTATCCCCCGCATTAATGACGCTCTGGCCCAACTCTCTGGGTATAAATCCTTCTCTGCAATGGAATTAACTAGCGGCTATTGGATATGGACCTTTCTCCACAGGATCATGAGGATTGCGCCCTCATCTGCAGTGAGGGTTTGTTTCACCCACTCAGATACCTCAGGGGTTGTGTAATGCGCCTGCTACTTTTCAGTGGGCTATGGATCACATTCTCCAGGACCTTAAGCTGAGCTGTGTGATTGCCTACCTCGATGACATCATTGTCTTCTCTAGACATACAACGATCATCTCACTCACCTAAGTAAAGTCTTTCAACGCTTGCGGTCATCTAACATCAAACTAAACCCTCCAAGTGTACTTTCTTCCAAAAGAAGCTGGATTTTCTTGGGCACGTCATCTCTCAAGATGGGATACAACCTCTACAGGATAAGGTGAAGCAATATCCAAGATGCCAACGCCTAAAACTCTTCGTGACATACAAGTCCTCTTGGGAATGATGGGTTATACCATCAATTTATCCCAAAAATTTGCCCAACTCATCGAGCCCCTTGTCCGCCTCCTAGATAAAGTCACCCCCTTCTATTGGGGTGCTGAACAAAAGGCCGCATTTGAGACTTTGAAGGAGCTATTAAAAAAAGGCCGATACTCCACCACCCTGACTATGGCAAGCCCTTCATGTTGTTCAAGGATGCCTCTGATTATGCTGTTGGAGCTACCTTGGCTCAGTTAGATAAATATGGGATTGATTATCCCGTTTTTTATGTTAGCAAAATGCTTTCATAGGCTGAGCGAAAATACAGCGCCACTGAAAAGCAGTGCCTGGCTGTCTTACTTGCTGTTAAACACTACCTCCCTTTTCAATATAGGACATCATCTAAAGTTATTACTGACCACACCACATTAAAGTGGTTACAAAATATGAAAGATCCTAATGGGCGGTTGGATCGCTGGGATCTTAAGCAATACAATAAAAAATGACCATCAAACATTGAGCAGGGACATGACATATGAATGTTAATGGGCTAACATGTCTGCATGTCCTTCACCTTGACAATAGTAAAGCCAAGAGGTTGCATGACCTCCTAATGACTCCTGACGCCTGGGCTGATGAAGATAAACCCATACAAAAGATGTTAGCATGACATTTCTGCAACACAAAAGTGGAAAAAGGAAAATATATAAGAAAATAGGGGTGATTTGGTTGCCTATCTCAGACCATCAAAGCGTGTACTCATGATTTTGGAGTCCCATACCCTTCTAGGGAATAGAGGATTACAAAAACCTATGAGTGGATTAAAGAGTAACATTTCTGGGAAGGCATAATAGAGACGTTAACTGAAGTCCTGGATGCATGTCTGACCTGCAAGAAGCAATCCAGATATAAGACCAGGTATCAGTATCAACCCCACTACGCCTCAACAACCCTTCTAAACCACAAGTCTAGATGTGGTAGGCCCTCTACCTCAGACCACTGGTAGAAATCGTTATAACTTGGTTAGTATAAATTATTTTACCAAATGAGTTGAGACTGTGGCTCTTCCTGCTAAAAACTGCCAAAGCCACAGCCACGTTCCTTCAGCAATATATATTTTCTCGCCATGGTTGTCCCAGATCCTGCTCTGTGACAATGGAAAACTTTTACCTTCTGAGTGGTGAATATCCTCACTACCTCCATGGGCACGCAACAACTCATCTCTGCCCCTACAAGCCTTTGACCAATGGTACTGTGGAAAGAGCCTATGGGAAGCTGGTCTCTACTTTACACAAAATGGCCACTTCTGACCCTCTTCACTGGGATCTTTACCTATCTAGTGCTTTCATGGTGTACCACATCAGCTATCACTGGATCCTTAAAATGTCACCATTATGAGTATTTTATGGGTAAGAACCCGTGGTTCCAGCTTTACTATCAAAAGATATCTTCACTGATAATTCTGATCCCAAGCAAGCGATGAAGAAGTTAGCCCAGCACATCATCCAGTTGCAATCAGAAGTGATGACTAACTTAGCGAAGACAGTCACAAAAGAAGTTCAAGCTTGCTAACGAGCTCCAGCCTCCTCTACCTACCTTCCAAGTGTCATACTTGGTGCTATACTACCATAATTGTATCACTCCCAGAAGTGAGAAGCTTGGGTATATGGGAAAGCCCTTTTGTCATTACCTATAAGCAAGGGTATGAGTACTCTATAAAATCCCTGTCTACCAGAGTTACCATTAACCTTGTCCATGGACAATTCTTACGCCCTTACTCTTCCCTTAACACTCTTGAAGGTAGTAATGTCAGACAAGTGCAAGTCTGATATCATGAGAAAAGTTTTTTTAATGAGGATAATTGTAAAATTGACAAAATACCCTGCTCAAATCATGGTGAAATCCTTTATCAGGGAAATAACTCAATATTTATTGTCAGACATTTGCCCTCTCAGCTGCAAATAAGATTGTTTTAGGTCAAAATCAGCTGAAAAGGAGATATGTCAGCCATTTATGAGTTTGCAATGATCCTAAGAGTGATTTTTATAATTATACATTTTCATTGACCAAAAGACCCTGGTCGATTTTTGGTGGAACCCTGTTAATCAGGGTAACATGATTTTGAATACTACAGGGGCAAAAAACCAAAATGAGCATTCAGATTACTCCTACCATGCGGCGGACCCTAAGGCATGCATCAAATAATACTTCCCCACCCACAACCAGGTCCCTTCAAGCACCTATGTGGGGACCACCCCCTTTTATAGGCGTGGCAGGGGTCTCCCAAGGTAGGAATTTTTTCTGATGGGTATTGGCTGAAGTTCATTAAAACGTTACCTCATGGGTACGTATTGCCAAATGTTAATACCCCATTCATCGTTCAACCAAAGTAATTAAAGTATTCTGAGCTTCAATAAGCTAAATGTGCATATTTCCTTATTCAGACTACAAAAAGCTGTTTCATTTTTACTCTTGAATCCCTTTGACCCTTGAAATATAGTTTAGATACTGATTGTTCAGATATTGAAAAGGGTTGTTTTATTTCTTATATCACACTAATAATAAAATTCTTAAGAACCAGTTTTTATTAGGGCTTTATATTTAATTTTATTTAAAAAACCTTTGTTTTATCCAGCGGTGTAGAAGCACCAGCGAGCAGAAATCGGCTGGGCTCCTACAAAATGGTGCTCACTATAGGGGAACCTGTACATCAAGAATAGTTGCTCTTGAAAAGCAACTCGCCAACTCCCTTTCTGTCTTAAAGAGCTGGAGCAGCGCCCCTTAAAACTCCCTCTCAAAGACAAGTACACCCTTTGGGGAGAGAGAGTATTGCTTCCTTTTTGTATGTATATGAATCTGTTATGCATGAAGCCACTGATAAGCAAAAAGTTTGACACATCCTTCCTTACTTAAGTCGCTTGGCACAAGAAATGATAGTTCTTACATAACAATTTGCATACCTGGGCAGAGGTTAAAGAGGCTCTCTTAGATGAATTTGGTTCAAAGCAGAGTCTTAACAGGGATGAACAGGCCTTTATGCGCCTTAGCATGTATGAGGGCGAACTGACCGCTACCTTTGCTGAGCGATTTTACCTCGCTGTGCAAAGGTTGTCAATGTCTAACATACTAACCATGGATGATGCTATCACAGCCATGTTATCTGGGTAGCTTCCCAACTCTCTCTCTCAGGCATATCACATCAGCAAAACGTTACTTTAAAAAACATCTGCGACATAAAGGAGGCTCTGTTAGACGTTGCTGATTTTCATTCCTGTGCAACAATAAATAAAGCTGAGGTGGAACCTTCAGTCCTAACAATTGAGGAGTTTTCGCCTGTAGAACAGTTGAGGGTGAGCACACCTGTACCTATCCCCCCAGTGCACCCTGCTTCCTCAGTGAGAATCAAAAACATATCACTCCTGCCTATGAATCAGAGACCTTCTTTGTATCCTCCCCTGCAGCTGAGCTGACAAATGCGCGCCCTAAGGCTATCCAAAATTCTGTGGCCATCTCCCTACCTCCGTCGCAGCCTTGCCGGTTGTTGAGAATACCCTTGGGGATGAATTTGTGGGATTACAATGACGTTGGTTACTATATTGGAAGCCCCCGTGGAAGTAGAGGTTCCTGATCATTTGAACGCTGGAGGAGTAGATGAGACCACCATACCTGAGGAAACATACCTCAGCCAAATTCTAGGATGTCCAAAAGTTATTGACACTGCCAGCGAGGGTGACCAATTCTAGCTGATTTGATTCGACCTCTTCAGCAGGTTCATCCCATGAAATCCATCTTGAATAAATAACCTAAGACTGCTAAAAAACTAACCTCCACCTAACGGTTCAAAGAGGTCTTAGCTTTGTTTCCTAACTTTAGAGGGACCCTCATTAATGTTGAAGTACTCATTCAAAAGGGCCATATGTATCTATCCTGGACACTGGCTCCTCAGTTAACGTGATCTCCACTAAAATTATCAAGAAGATAAAGCTAGTGCCTGACTTGGAGTACACGCAAGAATTTGGAACTGCAGGCCCCAATTTTACTCATGTGATTGGGGCATACTCTTCCCTTCCCATTCGAATTGGAAAGCTTATTTTATCAGCCCCTGCTGTGGCTTTGGACAACAACACATATTATATGCTCATTGGCACTCAATTTATGATTGAGTACAAGGGAATAATCAACATGAAGCAAGTTTTCCTCTTGTTACTCGACTATGAAGCCTGTTAGTCTTATCCAATAAAGAACCCAGCATGCACAATATTCTTGCCTGGTCAAATACCCCTTCTCAGCTAATTCTTTGACTTATTCCACTTCTGGGAGCAACACAAAGAAATTTCCCAATTCTGTGGATGCTAGGGAAAGTGTACCTTTTCTATGCTGCAGACGAGGTCTTGATTAAGCATGGTGAACAATGAGTGGTCGACACAAAAATCACGCTTCAAATACCACACCACTGTTTGTTGCACCTCATAAGTATTGAGGGCGTTAGTCCCTCGGAGCCTCAGGTATTGCCTGTTGTTCTCAACCCAGCTTACCAGAGGCCTATTACTCTACTGTTGGGGAACTTCGCCTCAAAGGACATAGTTGTAAAAACATCATGAGATTAGCAGAGGCTTGTTAGTCCCAGCGGTTGACATTGAACAAATTCACTCCATTGGCTCTAAAATGGATATGGGCCTGTCAACGGATAACATGGTATGTACCTTACCCAACGTCCATATCTCGGATGAGCTGACCCCAATTGAGCTTGAAAAAGTTCACACTTTTCTAGATGACTATAGCGACATATTCAACAACTCTGATAATGACTATGGCCACATGAAGGGCTGGTGCCACTCCATTGATGTGGGTGATGGCCATCCTATTAGGTCCAAACCTTATTGCAAGTCAAATGTGGAGGAACAGCAAATTAGGACAGATCTCCAGCAGTTACTAGACACGGGGTTACTAGTTCCTTCACAAAGTCCTTGGTCTTCCCCCTCTTGCTAATTAAAAAAATGGAGTTCATTGGATAGTCATGGACTACCACGAGTTAAATAAGCCTTACAAAAAAGGATAGCTATCCTATCCCCTGCATTGACAACGCCCTGGACCAACTCTCTGGTTCTAACTTCTTTTCCGCCATGGACTTGGCTAGCGGCTATTGGCATTTGGACCTTTCCTCTGAAGACCAGGAGAAATGTGCTCTCATATGTAATGAGGGTCTCTTCCAACCAATCCAAATAACCTCAAGGGTTATATATTGCACCTGCAACTTTTCAGCTTAAGATGGATCACATTTTGCAGGACCTGAGATTAACTTGTGTCATCGTTTACTTTGATGACATCATGGTTTTCTCAAAAACCTTCAACGAACATCTTGATCACTTGAAGGAGGTGTTTCAACGGTTACATAAGTCAATAATTAAGTTGAAGCCCTCAAATGTGCCTTCTTCATAAGAAAATTGGATTTCCATGGACAATCCATTTCTCAAGAAGGAATTAAACCATAAAAGATAAGGCAGAAGCGATTACAAAAATGCCTTCCCTTAAAATCTACGTGATATTCAGGTATTTCTAGGGATTATGGGGTATTACCATCAGTTTATCCCCAAGCTCGCCCAGCTAAGAGAACCCCTCATTCGCCTATTGACTAAGAACACCCCTTTTATTGTGGTGCCAAACAAAAAGCCGCTTTTTGAGACGTTTAAACAGATTTTACAACAACGTTCTATCCTAGGGCATCCTGATTATAATAAACCGTTTATTTTGTTTACTGACGCTTCAGACTATGCCGTCGGGGCCATCTTAGCCCAATTGGATGAAAATGGTGTTAATCATCGGGTCTCCTATTCAGTAAGATGCTTTCGAAAAGTGAATTGAAACTACAGTGTTACAGAGAAGGAGTGCCTTGCCGTTTTGTTAGCTGTAAAGCATAACCGCCCTTTCCTATATGGGACCACCTTCACTGTAGTTATGTACCATTCTTCATTGAAGTGGGTACAGATTATTAAGGATCTTACTGGCCGGTTAGCTCGCTGGGCTATAAAGCTCCAGCATTACGACATGAAGATTAAACGCCATGCTGGGACCCATCACATGAACGTTGATGGGTTGACTCAGCTACCAATCCTTTACTTGGATAATAGTGAGATGGAGAGGTTACATGACCTCTTAATGACCCCAATGACTGGGAGGATGAAGATGATCCTGTACAGAAAATGTTAGCATGGCACTCCCATAACACGAAAGTGGAGAACTGGAAGTTGTATAAGCAGGTGGGGTCAAAATGGCCGCCTTACCTTCGGCCCTTGTAACGCATACCTGCTATCCTAGAAGCTCACTCCACTCTAGGTCATGGAGGGACAAAGAAAACTTATGAGTGTATTAAGGATCAGTTTTATTGGGATGGAATGATGGAATCTATCGTTGACGTCTTGGAAGCATCCCTAAGTGTAAGAAGCAATCTGGTTTCAAGACTATATATTAGTATCAACCAACTACCCCTCAACAACCGTTCCACACCATCAGTCTGAAAGTATTAGGTCCCCTCCCTTAGACTACTAGTGGAAACCGATTTATCCTTGTAGCCATTAACCACTTCAATAAGTGGGTTGAAGCCGTGGCTCTTCCTGCCCAAATGGCCAAGGCCACAGCCACCTTTTTACATCACAATATTTTCTCTTAACGTGGCTGTCCTCAAGTACTACTCTGCGACAATGGATAGAACTTCACCTCCAGAGTAGTAAAAATCCTGGCCTTTCCATGGGAGCATAAAGACTTTTCTCGTCTCCATACAATCCACCTACCAACGAGACTGTGGAGAGAGCAAATGGAACCTTGGTATCCATCCTACGAAAAATGGCCTCTTCTGATCCACTTCACTGGGATCAATTCTTACTCAGTGCCCTTATGGCCTACCGGATTGGTTATCTCCAGATCTTGAAAATGTCTTAATTCCATGTATCGTATGGGCGAGCACCAGGAGTACCTGCTTACTTATTTAAAGATGTATTCTCCTCTAGAGTTGAGGAACCCAAGAAAGTCATGAGAAGATTAACTCAGCGCATCATCCAACTCCAATCTGAGTCTATGAATAATTTAGCAAAAATTGTGACTAAAGAAGGACAGGCTGCCAATGAGCCCCAAAAAACCCTGCCTACATATCAAGAGTCTGATATGCTATTATACTAC
The DNA here is from genome assembly GCA_022478985.1 of Massospora cicadina. NCBI lineage: Eukaryota > Fungi > Entomophthoromycota > Entomophthoromycetes > Entomophthorales > Entomophthoraceae > Massospora > Massospora cicadina. Next base: position 32,128 of record JAKSZP010009770.1, read on the forward strand.
CATAACTGCATTACTCCTATAAGCGATAAGCTTGTATCAATATGGGATGGTCCCTTCACCATCACTTACAAAAGAGGCAATGAGTACTCTATAAAATCTTTGGCTACATGGATCACCATCAACTGGGTACATGGCCACTTCCTACGGCCTTATTCTCCCCCAACATCCTTGAGGGGGTGATGTCGGACATTTGCCCTCTCTGCTTCAAAAGAAGAATTTTTTAGGTTAAAATCAGCTGAAAAGGGGAAATGTCAGCCATTTATGAGTTTGTAATGCTTCTAAGAGTGATTTTTATAATTATATGTTTTTGTTGACCAAAAGACCCTGGCCAATTCTTGGTGGAGCCCTGTTAATTAGGGTAACATGATTTTGAATACTACAGGGGCAAAAAACCAAAATGAGCATTCAGATTACTTCTACTATGCGGCAGATCCTGGGGCATCCATCAAATATACTCCTCCGCCACACCCAGGTCCCTTCAAACACCTACGTGGGGACCACCCCCTTTTATAGGCGTGGCAGGGGTCCCCCAGGTGGAAATTTTTCTCTGATGGAGATTGGCTGAAGTTCATTAAAACGTTAACTCATGGGTACATATTGCCAACCATTAATTCCTCATTCATTGTTTAGCCAAAGTGAAGCAAATATCCGAGCTTCAAAAGGCTGAATGTGCATATTTCCTTATTCAGACTGCAACAAGCTGTTTTAAATTTTATTCTTGAATCCCTTTAACCCTTGATACAGTGTAATGACTGATTAGTCAGATATTGAAAAGGGTTGTTTTCTTTCTTATATCACACTAATAATAAAATTCATAAAAACCAGTTTTTTATAAAGGCTTTATATTTAATTTTAATTAAAATTCCTTTGTGGAATCCAGCTGCATAGATGCACCAGTGAGAAGAAATCGGCTAGGTTCCTACAAATATAAGAAAACTTAGCTAATTGGTTCAAGTTTAGTATCTAGAATATTCTGACTCCTTGGCAGAATCAAGGAGGTCTTCTGAGGTTCCTCCCCACCTTACCAATAAACTCATTCAAGCCACACCGCGGAGACCAGGCCCTTTTATAGGGGTTGGAAGGGGTCACAAAAAGTGCAGATATTTTCTCACGTGATGATTGGCTCAAATTCATTAAAAAATTACCTCATGGGCTTGTCCTACCAATTTTCAACCCTCCATCAGCCTTTTCAATAAAGTGAGGCGAGATTTGAGGGCTTCAATAGATTGAATGACCATATCTCCTTATTTGGCTTAAACCTAATAAAAATTTGATGCGAGCACCCTTTGAGCCTGAAGTGAGTTTAATTACTAAGCTGTAACATTGTATGAGGGTTTGTTTCTTATCCCCTGCGGAACCCAATAGACTTATAAAAAACCTCAACTTTCTATTTCTTAAGTTTAATTTATTGCTTATTATCTTCCATGGATACAATCGCCCATTTGTTGGTTTTAGACCTCAATAGCACTAGCAGCCTAATAAAAACTAAAATCCAACACTAGTAGTCAATAACAACCCTATTGCTTCCATCTTTCTTTTTTTCAATTAGAATTGGTGCAGCCCAAGGTCTTTTGGATGGTATTAGCATACCGTGGTCATGTTGTTCCTTATCTCTTTTGATACAACCTCCTCAGCAGTTTTTGAACGTCTAATCAACCTTAATCAGATAGGTAAATGATCTCAGTATCTATGGTATGGGTTACAACTCTTGTACATCTTAAGTTAAAATTATTCTTGGAAAATATCACGATATTTTTTATAATGCTCAAACTTGGTTCTTCTCCTGTTCATTTAGTTCACCTAAATTAGCCATAAGTAGGGCATTATGAACATAATTTAACTCATCATCAGGAATCCCTAGATCATCCAGGGATTCAAACTCGTGAAACAATTTGATCTCTGTTATAGAAATTAAATGGAGATAGGCCACCACTTGGTGCTTTTTGATGGAAATGGCCAATTCTGCATGTTTGCGCAGAGTTACTGATTTCTTGATGCCCATGAATAATTATCCTGTGTGCTATATTAGGTTTGAGTCAATTTGGGGCCTTGTTAATAAACTTCGCCATAGAATCCTTCTGGGATCTGAATTGTAATCCTGATTAGGACTATTACCTGGATTCCAGAGTCCAAAGTTAGCTCCCAAGTTCTCGAAGGGGTATGCCCTTAGACTCATGGAAGTGCGTTAGTAGGGTCTTGACATGGCGCTTTGATTTAGAGTATTTGATGGGGATTATTTAATCCTGATAGGCCAAATTAATAAACAAATTAGGTTTTTTTAGTCCCGATTTTGCATTTTATATAGTAAATCAGGATTGTTTGATTCAGGATAGTTAAGGTGCCATCCTTATGACTAGCAACCACTCCATATCTTCTCATAAAATTGGTACCAATAAGGACCTCATAGTTCTGATTAGGCAGAACTATAGCCGGTGCATATATCACTGTAGATTCAACCCTTATAGGTAAGATACTATATGCCCCAAGTGCTCTAGTGGTATGTGTTCCTGCAGTGCCATATTCTTGATCATGGGCAACATCTGGAGCTATTCTTAAACTTCTTTACCAACTTAGTGATGACGATATTTAAAGGAGTGCCACTATCAATAATAGCCTGATCATGGACCTTATTGACAGTAATATTGGCATAGGTACATTTAGAGTATGATTCAGAAGTGCTTATTAAGTGACTAAATTCAGAGTTTCTTGACTCCAAGTGTGATTTGAGGCAAGAACAGATTTCAGGGAAGTTTTTCGCCAGAGTATGCATGGGTATTGTGACCTGCATATCCTTTAAAGAGGGCAGATCATGGGAGCAAGTATAAGAATCAAGGCCATGGTCCTAATTTTCTTAGCGCAAGGTTTATCCACCTCTATTTGGGCTTCTTATGAAGCTTCTATTGTATTTTGGCCTTTATGGGATCTAGTTGTTACCATGTGTACATTGTCAGCCAAAATATGATGCAAGGAATCTTTGTCAATTGAATCTAGCACAAAACGTTTTCCAGGGTCGGGAGGAATGTTTTTAATATGAGGAATGGTAGTAGAAATTTGTGACTCTACTCCACCTGTCCTTTCCCAGGATTTGAGCTCTTTTCTTCATTGTTAACTTTTAAGGCCACATTGACCCCAAGTTTCTATCCGTCCATTTGTAGCATTGGCTAGTAAAATGTCCCTTTGGGCAACAATTATGACAGGTAATCAGCCCTGTTTGCTGATCATTTTTTAGATTTATGGGATGATTGTTTATTCCCTACTCGTTTAAATTTTATTTTTTGGTCCTAAAAATCGAAATTTTGATTGCTCTTTGGGCCAATTAGGGACGTCAAAGCTACTTGCGCAATGTCTCAAATAATCTTTAAGTTCTAATGCTCTCATGGGCCAATTAAAGTCTGAAATCATGAAACGCTGAAAGTCTTGGTATGGCTTGACAGCATGCCGCATGGCAAACTTTGCATAGAATTTGTTTATAGCATTTGAACTGAGTAAGACCTGAGACTCATGATAAAAATAATCCGCAAAGTCCCTGATGGACTCATTCCTCTGAAATTTAATATTTAGCAAGTCTGTCTTTCTGGTGGATAGTTTATCAGTGCCTCCAAATTGTCTCATGACAGCTTTTTTGCATCCAAATAGGGTCAATTGTCACTCAGATAGGGCATAACAAGATTGACACTGTGTGAGTCCAGACAATTAATGAGAGCGGTAGACTTTGCATAGTCAGATTCTCCTCGCATTGCTTATTTAAAAAATTTTTAGAAACAAATGTACATTTTCTTCTTTATCAAATTTTGGCAAATTCAAGGGTTTAAAGTCATTGCGCCCAGAATTGGCCAGAGAGGTATGCTTCATCTAGTGTTTTAACGTCTTGGGGAATCTTTGGTCATAATTGGTCCACATTTGTGATTAGTGTCATCTGGAGTTGTAATGGAAGCAAGTGTTTTTAGCATCAAACAAACATCTGAAATATTCATTTTATTATCCGTCTCAACCCCTAAAGGTTCTTCTTCATGTAAATTTTCCAAACTGTTCAATTTTTACTCCTGAATTTGGGCCTTATGTAATTTCTTCAGTTGTGTTCTGCCCAAATACTTAGAGGCTTTACTGCTCTCCCCCTCAAGGACTGGTCCAACAGTTGCGACTTTTCTCCTTTAGTTTATCGACTTCCTTTTTAAGCTCTTCACATTCTTTTCAAAAGATAATTTGAGAAGCCAAGATATGATTCATATAATCATTCAGATTAGCAACATGGTTATTAGTTGTCAATAGCTGTATTTGAAGATCTTGTTTTTCTTTAATATGTTTGACATTCTTTGCTTGCATGGACAAAATTGTTGGCTGGAGTATCATAGATTCTTCATGAATTTGTGTGAAGTCTTCCTCATTATTTGGCCCTACTGCCATAGCAGCCAGATCTTCAACGCTTTTTTGCAATATTCCCAACTCAGTTTGGACATATTCATCAAGCTGAACATGCATGATTTTCAATTCCAGGTGATTTTTTCAAGAAAAAGTGGCATCTTTGTTCAAACTTTTGGTATGAGATGACAGAAATTTGGAGCAATTCTCCAATTTCTGGCACCATTTACTGATATTATTGACCCACCCACTGGTCAGTCCATGTAAAGAGAGGACCTCAGCTGAAATCTTCAGACCTTTTTCATTAAGTTGGTATTCCAAAGTATTTACTCTTCTATGGGCATCATTGACCTGTTCCATATTATTGATTATAGACTTCTAACTTCTTTAAGCTGGAATTCATCTTATTCATAAGTTTAATTGGGAAGTTCGCTCCTCCTCTTGAACTTTATATTTCTGCAAGCTCTAGATTCTTCTGAGCCAGAATCCTTTGGGTGTGCTTGATTGAGGGCTTTACAAAACTAACCAAGAACTTGTTTGTTGCTTGTGTACAGTTAAGACGTTTGTCCAGAGTTGACATAGTCTCCTCTCAGTGCTGCATATACATCTCAATCTCGAAAACCTGATACTTCAAGTAGTAAAATAGCCCAAGCGATGGGTCCACCTGCAATGTACTAATCCTATACCCGTGGATTAAGGTCTCCATCATCTCCTTAACACTATCAGAGGTAACCTTGTTGAGCTGTTGTGTCCACATGACCTCCTCCCGCCGTGATTAGATCTAAGGAGTATGAAGCACTCTCCCCAGTATTCTGTCATGCAATGTTGAAGTAATCAGTGATTTTTGGTCACTGGTTTTCATGTTGTTTTCGTCACATCTTCTGGAAGAATCTGCCTAGAATTAAATGAATTATTCATATCAAAAGTGTAAAGTGGATTATAGTGAGCACCACTTGTGAGATTTTGAGGAGTAGCTCGCTTATTATTAATATTCCTTTTTTGATAGTCAGAAATAGTTTCAGCCAATAAATCCTTGATTATGCTATGTGTCTTATGATTTTCCCTAACCGTTAAGAAGCTCAAAAATCTAAATAACAATAATTGACTCTTTTAGTCTTCTTTTGGGTACATTTTTGCTCTCTAATCAGGAACTCTCCAGACACAGTAATTATGACAAACTTCCCTGAATGCATGTCTACATTTGTTAATATGAAGATTGAATTTATATGAGAAGATATAAGATGAAAATGTAATTAAATGAAAAATGATTTTATTTTAGGGCCAAATGACGGTATTTTATACCTCTAGGGCATCTCCTGGCCATACATATCTATTAGATGATTTCATTAAAACCATGCCAATCCGCTATGGGCTATGGTAGTGGTTATTAAAATATCCCCAAGTTGATTTGGCCCTTAAATTAACTAAATTACAATCGTTTCAGCCTAATTGGAGGCACTACCACTTTTGCAATTGGGAAGACTTTAGGCTTAATATTAGAGCCTCAGTGGTGTATATTTGCCTCTCAACCAGCCCAATTATGTTTCGTCATACAGCTGACAATATACAAGAAATGGGAAGAAAAAACATATAGAGTTCATATAATGATGAGCTCCTAATCAGGACATCAGCAGGCCTCTCAATAGAACTAGGTACACCCTATTTAGGCCGTCCATGTGCAAGTACTATCATGTCAATTACAATGATCAACATACATAAAAATTAGAACTCAGTAATTGTTTTTGCATTAGATTCAAAAATGCAATTAGGTTTGTGCCGTAAATTCACTTTGTTCACTTAAATGGATCCTATAATCATCCATATTGTAATATATATTATAGCTATTATTTGCTACGATAATTAGGTTGTTTAGATGCAATCAAGGCAGTTTTGGGGTGACTCTGATTTAATATGTTATGCAGATAAATCAGGAAGGATCAAAGGATCCATCAATGGGAGTAATGTATTAGCATTGATGGTTTCTCAAAGGGTTTATTTTTGAGTCAACCATCAAAATTTTCATGTACATTCCTTAAGAAATTCATACCAAATCTTTCTGAAGTGGTAGCGCCCCGTATAATGTGTAAGGCAAAAGTGCTTCAGTGGTCCTCAACTTTTCAGGATGCCTTCCAAGCGGTAAAGTGCACCCTGTTGTCCACGTCCATCCTTCGCCATGTAGACCCCATAAGGGAGTTTATTGTGGCTCCTGATGCCTCCAACTTCACCATAGCGGCGTCCCTATTACAAGTAGGCAGAGATGGAATTGAGCATCCGGTGGGATATTTTTCCAGGAAAATGTCCCTTCAAGAGTTAAACTACGCCATATATGATAAAGAGTTTTGGCAGTAGTTGAGGCACTGACTTATTGGCATCATCATTTTCATGGCTCATCCCAACTCTTCTGCATACCTACAGATCACCGTGCCATATTGTACTACCGCACACCTCATGTCCTGATCCCATGGCAAACCCTCTGGCATGAGACCCTAGCCCAATTTGTGTTTTCTTGTGAGTTTACTAAGGGCAAGGAGAAAGGTTTGGTGGATGCTTTGAGCTGAAAACCTGCACTAGCTCCCAGTCCTAAGGAGGTTAGGTGCATAAAACTTACTTGATGATTCCACCAGGTAAGATTGTATCTCAACTTTCCTCTCCCTCGCCCAAGTCCCAGCACTTTCTCCTTTGGAAAATTCAGAGGAATTTGGTATTTTCAGAAAGGTAGTCCTTTCACAGCTGTTGTCAGATGAGTATACTATGGTCCTCACCAAGAGCAAGCTTAATCAAGAAGAAATTACCAAGGGATACCACGTTAAGGACGATATGGTGCGGTTTCAGGGATGCCTCTGGGTTCCCGCAGGACCCTTTCTCCTGAAAATTATCTTAGATCATCATGATGGGATCACCGTTGACCACCCTGAAAAAGCAAAGACTCTTGAGCTTATCCGCTGCACTTATACTTGGAAGGATTAGCTGCGCAGGTTTCCAGGTATTGTAAAGAGTGCTTGATCTGCAACTAAATGAAGCTAAATTGCCATCCCCTCGCAGGGTTGTTGGTGCCAGTTCAAAAGGCTGAAGGGCCTTGGACTTCCTTATCTGTGGATTTATTGTGGAGTTACTTGCTTATGAAGGCTATGAGCCATCCTGGTAGAGGTGGACTGTTTTACAAAGTTTTCCCACTTTATTCCCTTCAGAACCATGGTAACCGCGGCTTAGATGGCTACGCTCTTCATCTCTCATTTGTTTGCTCTTCATGGAGTCCCCAAGAGATAGTTAGTGATTGGGGGCCTCAGTTTACCTCTGTCTTTTAGAAGAGTTGTGTAAGACTCTTCGGATTTGCCCCTTCCATTCAACTGCCTATCACCCCCAATCAGATGGGCAGACTGAATGAGTGAACCAGTGCCTAGAACATTTCCTGCAGTGTACACTGCCGCAGATCATCCAGATTGGGTCTACCAACTCCTCATGGCCCAATTCAGCTGACAACTCCCAACGTGTATCTATTGGTTGTTCCCCCTTTTCTCCATATATAGCTTCAATCCTGTCTTCAACATGGAGCTCAGTTGTGGATTCAAGAGTGGAAGCTGTGGTGGACTTTGTGAATACAATCAAGGAAGTATACCAGGGGTGAACACCAGTCTGTATGCGGCCTTACAAGCTGTAAAAATTTACTTAAGATTTATTATTGGCAAACAGCCCCAGTAATCTTTTTTACTGCACAGGTTCGGTTCCTTGTGCACTTTGTCTGAGTTATATAGTATATTAAATCATTGGTTGATAATAGTATGACGACTATTAGCTTTAGTTGAATATGATTTCTTATATCTCAGCCCAACGCTTGGCCAGTATTCCTGACAAAATACTTGAGATGTCATGATCTAGGGATTTGTTCCCTCATTTTGTCCAACCCAATATTCTCTGAGATTCCCTGGTGACAGGCTCTTTGGTCCAACACACAGTTGGTAGCAATCCCCGATTGTTTCTCCTTCTTCTCTAGATCCCCGCTCAGATCTTTACTATTTTCCCTAAGAGTCTCCCAATTATTGCCCACAGCAATAATACTCTTGAGAAGAATAGCATAATTGAAAGCTGATAATAGTTTACTACTTAAACTATATACAGATGAAAACTATATTGATAAACTATTGTTGCATTATCTGTTAATGTAAATACTGTTTTTTTAGGAGTGAATTCTAGGGAATTTATAGCGGGATTTGGTTGTCTAACCCTCTGTTGACACCTCTTCGATGAAACAGCAGCTGTTGCCATTGAATCACCCACCCTCATCTCGGCAGTGATGGTCTTCCCCATCATGGCTAGGATTCCATCTTTGGACATCCTTGAGACCTAAATGGAAAGAATCGGAAAACGTGTCCCTAATTTTCTTCTCAATCAAAGCAGACCAACCATATTTAGTTAGCAACCTAACTAGGTAATGGGACTTATTACCCATTAGCAGTTCACGCAAAAACTAATTAAATTTGCTAGTTGCAGGCGGCATCACTCACCTCACAACTTGCTATTTATTACTAATCAGTCGGTGATGAAACCCAACTGATCCCATTTGTTACACCTGATAGTTAATCACTATCAGATGCCCCTATCTTGTCAGCAACTCCGCCCAACGAGATCTTATGTATTTTGGATCAATCCCCAACAGATATGGCCAGGCGAATATCCCAAAATCCCCCAGTCATAGTTACTCCAAAATTTGGGCCAACCAATTTCCAATTCATTCGCCTTAGGGAATTATCCCCTGGCGATTCCTGGTAATCTAGCAGGCTGGGAATATGTAAAAAGCCCAAAATCCCCCTCTTGCCTAGATTTCCAGCAAGAAAAGAACCGGGGCATGAGATCACCACTTAATATACTTGGTCAAATACTTCATTGGCTCAAGCAGAGTACAATTGTCAATACTCAACGCTGCTTGGGATGACCTTTGGCATGCGGTGCTCTTCATCTTCCTCCTAGCTACTGCCTACGTAGAGCACAGTCCTCATGATCTAATGTCATGCCAGGCTGTTGATTTACTCATGATGATATTAGTCATGGGATCCAATTTTCCCCCCATCAAGGCATATGACCCACTGTCATATTCAGGATTCTTGGTCAAGCGTCCTTGATTTCCTGATTTTCTCCTCATCCTAAACAGGATACTCTTGCCGTTATTGTTCATTTCATGTCTCAATTAAGAATACTTATTTTTGTTTGCCCTTGTTATTTCTCTCATAACCTCTTGGCTCAATTCATTCCTAATTCTTCTCTTTGAGAGCTTATCCCATTAACCTTGAGATTAATTTCTCAAAAATTGGAGATTAATGGATTGTAGAGTGCATAATGTTGACTTCCATATAATTCTGACATCCCCCCTATCATCCATCTCATATGTCAAATTCTGAGTTGCAATACCAGCAGCTTCTAATATTTTGTCTAATCAAGATCTTCAGCTCTTCCAGCAGATGAGTCGGGATGCATGATGGAACCTCTTCTATGGTCATTCCAGGACTCATACGCCTAGTCTGGCGCCAGCGAATATTCCTTCTGTCAAATTCCCAGAAACAGTAACCAATCCCTCCAAAGCCAGGCTTGCAATTGTTTTAGACAACTCTCGGCCAATTCTTCCACTGTTGTCAATTTCATAGTTGGATTTTGAAACTCTCCTGAATTTGGCTCCTTTTGCTGATGCACCAACCATCATCATGGATGCTCTGGAGATTATGCCTTTCGCTCTTGATCACTTTTTTCTTTCTGGGTCAGACCTGCTTCCTGAGTTCCTCTTCTGACTCGGATAATACTACAAAGCTGCTGTCCTGGCTACTTAGCTGACCATTAGTAACAGTTAATTTTTGAGCTCCCCTATGCTGAACTTCAAGCCCAAGTCACTACAGCTTTGTTCCTGGCGCTAAATCCCTCTGATCTTAAGAGCATCCTAGATTGGGATAACACAACTTATGCTTTTCACTTTGCCAGCCAAGTTCTTCGAAGTTGGTCCATGAAGCTTCCAGCCTCTCCTAGGTTTCACCATTCCTTCGTATTCAGCTTCTGAGAAGCCTGTAATTATCACTTGTAGGATGCCATCCACTCCCTGAGCAACTATCTCGCCTCAGCGCTTCCCATTGGTATCATCCGCTGATGGCTTTAGTAGGGGTCATGATTTGGCAACCCCCATCAAGCATCCCTTGTTTGCTGCTGCCCATATGTCCAGTGTTCTTGATGAAGCTCATCGTCAGGCACTCAAGACTAATCTTCCAGCTCCGGTACCATATCAGGATTACTAGGGGTTATTTGCTAACTGCCTCTTCTTATAATGTTGATTTCCTCCCTGATCTGGGGTTTCACGATTGGCTTCTTCCAACATTTCTTTTTTTTTTTAGTACTAGATGGTCCTCCAACATTTCAATTTCCCTTCCCCTAGTTGCTTTCTTGTAGGAATCTGCGTCTGCTCAAAGAACGTGGTTTCATGTAGGTCTAGCCCTCGCTAGCATCTGATCTCACATCAATTTCAATGGTCTGTTCATTTCTACAGCGATCCATCCTCCCTCCCCCAAGAGGCGACATAGGAGGAATCATCCCCATATTAAGAACAATTCATAAAAATAAAAGTTATAAGACTACGTCAATTTTTCTATGTGGTTTGTAATCTTTTTTCCTATATCTTTTATCATTTTTTTATTTTTATTCTTCTTTTTCCCTGGGACTAGACCTTGTTTTTGTTCAGTGGTCCATCTTTTCATTTTTTCTCCAAAACTGGGCCCTGAGTACTTAAACCTGCCAGTTTTCTATGGTTCAGAGGTCCTTTTTTGGACTTAACCATCTAAATTGGTTCAGAGGCCCTTTTTTGGACTTGACCTAATCATCAGGAGGACATGACCGACTTAATGGTTCATCGGTCCTTTGGGAACTCTTTTAATTTTTTCATTGATCCATTGCTTTAGATACTTAGCATGAACTCAATTCACAACTCTTCCATCCAAGAGATTCTTGATGGAGTAAGCGTCAGTCGCCATCTTGGCGATCATTTCAAATAGACCTGACCACAACGCATCTAGTTTGTTTCTTCTTCCAAAACCATGCATATCGCAATAGGCTACTCTTTCGCCTATTAAATATTCTGCTAAGGCTGGTAAGTTCTTATTGTCTGTCAAATTTGCTTGTATCCTCTTCTTCAATGTAGTATCAAATGCTTGCAATTGCATATCAATCAGGATATTCATCAGTCAGTTCAAGTACTGCTCAGCACTCATCCTTGACATTGGTTCCACCACTGAATATAAAATTGGCGGCAACGCAACCTTTCTCCCATATAACAACTCAAACGGCGTTAATCCTGATGCTGTATGATGACTAATATTGTAGGCAAATGTCACTGAACTCAGGTACGTTCCTCATGAAGAAGTTAGTTCCTACAACCAGCTTCCTCAGCGTCGCATCCAGCGTTCCATTCACCCATTCTAACAGTCCGTTTGTCTCTGGTCGGTAGAGTACTGACATGACTCCTCTGATCCCCATTATCTCATTCAATTGCGGGATCACATGAGATGTGAAGTTTGTCCCATTTTCACTCAGTGGGACCTGCGGGCATCCATGTCAGTATACTACTTGATCTAGGATAAACTTTGTAGTGCTGGTAGCGTCTACTTTCTCCAGGGTCTTCATCTCAAACCATCTTTTCTGATGGTCAATGGCAACTATTATGTACTTGACTCCCCCTGTGCTCATCAACAGTCACATTATGTCAATGGACAACGTATGCCAGGAAAATCCAGGGCGGACCATTTGGTATCCAGTTGTATTCTTATGTGGCTTGTGCAGCTGGCACTCCACACAACAAGCTTGATAGTCTGCAACATCGTAGTTGATTGACTCCCAGTAATAGTTCTGTAAAATATGATCAGTTGTTTTTCTCAGGCCTCCATGCCCAACAAACTTATGGGCGGCTTATACGATAGCCGCTCTTTCCAATGGCTTTGTAAATAATAACCACTTCCCATTAATCGTCTTAAAAACTTGTCCATCCTTGGTCTCAGTGTTTTCCGTCACTTTATGAAGTGCACCTTGGATTTCTTGAGGCTCGTTTCCAATTTCTCCATCAACCATTCTCTGAAATAGCTCATCTGCCTGCAGGTATAACATCTGGACCATTAGTAACTGCAATAAGCCATCCGAATTCTGGTGAGAAGCCCCCACTCATTGGACAATCTCATAATCGTAAGCCTGTAGCTTAAGTGCCCATTGGTCCAGTCATCCTTCTGGCTCTCTCAAATTGTGGAGCCAACGCAACAAAGAGTGGTCCTTCACCACGTTAAAAGTGTGTTCTGTGGATATACACCCAAAACTGCTTACATGCATAAATGACTGTAAGACATTCATGCTCAGTTACAGTGTAGTTCCTCTCAGAGGCTGAGAGTGTCTGGCTCACATACGCCACCAGATGTTCATCCCCAAGTTCATCTACTTGGCTTAGTATGACGCCAATCGCCATCAATGAAGCATCAGTTTGTATAATAAACTCTCTATCAAAATTTGGATATTTCGAAAATTAAAGAATCTATTAGATACCAGCGGCTCATCAAAGGATTCCTAGGCTTTTTCATTCCATACTAATCCTTTTTTCATATCCATCAACAGATGGAATAAGGGCTTGGCTATTCAGGAGAAGTCCCAAATAAATCTTCTGTAGTATCCAACCATCCTAAGGAATAATTGGATGTCTCAGACACTATTTGCCACAGCCATCCGTTCTATGGCTTCTATCCTCTGGGCTTGCAGCTGCAATCCACTAGAGTTGATCACAAATTCCAGATATTACAACTCTTATCAAAGAAGTGACACTTCCTCAGCTTAATCTTCATGTTAGTTGCAGACAGTCGCTTGAATACTTCTTTCAAGTGGTGTAGGTGATCAGTAAACGTCCTACTAGACATATTTATATTGTCCAAGTATACCAGGACACATGACAACTTCAAGTCGCTCAGTATAGCATCCATGGCCCTCTGTAACGTTGCAGGCTCATTACATAGACCCTGGGGCATCCTTGTCGGTTGGTATAGCCCCTGCATGGTTGTAATTGCACATTTTTCCTGGTCTTCTTTTAGCAAGTCGATTTGCCAATATCCTGAGATCAGATCCATTGCGGAGAAATACTTCACTTCTCCCAATTGATCTAGCACATCATCAATTCTTGGTAGGGATGTTTTCCTTATTCAGAATTTTATTCAGCTTCCAGTAGTCAATCACCTCCCAGTTGGAGCCATCCTTTTTCTTCACAATTAGAATCGGACTCACCCAGGTACTTGACAATGGAACTAGAAGCCCATGATTCAATAGTTTGCTGATTTCATCCTCCACTACCGCTTCAGCTGCTTTTGATCATCAAATCGGTCTTATCCTGATTGGCAAATTTTCCCTTGTGTTGACCTCGTGGATCACATCTCTTTCACATCCCAAATTGTGGTCATCCTGAGCAAACACTTCCCAATACTCTTTGAATAATTCAAGCACCTCCTCTTGCTGGCCTTTTGACAGATCAGCAAGCTGCTCTTGATCAACCAATAGGTTGATGCTCTCAGTTACCCCAGCCGGTAATCCAATATCATTGAGAGTCCTAAAATTGTGTAATCTTCTCAATTTGGCCATCAGTATCATATGAACAAATGTGATGATCTGATTCTTCTTGATCTTCATCAGTTTTTCACTCAAGTTCGCCAGGAGAACTTAAATTTCTCCATGGCCTGGCATTAAATATCCCAGGGGCCACCTAAGGCTCCACTCTGGACTTCTTCCAGGGGCTTCTGACCTCCCCATACAACAGCTCAGGTATCTCCAATGTCAACCCTGTGTCAACTATCATCTGCGATCCTGGCATTATGGTCTTTTCTTGATCCTCAGTGGAATTCCACGGTTCTTTAGGATTTCCACCTAACATTTCTCGTCACTTCCTACCAACTGATTGGTATCAAATTGGGATAATGCTGTCATTGTATATTAGATTTATGAAGTTGTTTCTCCTATTCAGTGGAGCTTCACCATCCTTCTGATATACCAATGATAACGTCTGACCCAATATGGTCAATGTATTATCTTCAAAAATACATTTAACTCTGTACTTGCATAGAAACACTGTTCTAATCATAATATCATAGTTTTGGCTGGCCAAAACTATTGCTGCGCAGATAACACCAATGACCCAAATTGTAGTGGCAGCACTATACGCTCCACAGGAGATGGTGGTGTTCAGCCCAGTTTTCCCATATTCCTTCTTATGTTCCAAGTTTGGCGAGATCTTCATCCTCTTTACCAGCTTTGTCGAGACAATGTTGATAGGTGCTCCCTGTCAACAATCACCCTCACCCACACTCGATTCACTTGTATGTCTATATATGTACACTCAGATTATTGCAATATAGTGTTTACTGAGTGTATAGCGGCGTTATTAGCCAAATTGAGGGTGTTAATAATATGCACTAATAAATCAAGAAATGATTCCTTTATCGCGCTGAGGGGAATCAACAGATTCTCCTCATCTAAACAGACTAAAGACAATTTATCAGGATCTTGGTGGCTCAAATCTTATCCATCAGTTGTTGGGTGTATGGCTGGGAAACTTACTTGATTATCTCGGGGTTAATTCCATTTGCCCTGGATCTGGTCACTGCATTTACGTCCAATTTGACCACTTGATACAGTTGGTCCTGTATGTCTATATCCACAAAAAAGATCATTGAAATTAATTTCCTTGGTCATGATGTCAGGAGGAACAGGCTTTTCCGCAGCTCTAGACTGTTCCCCTTCTAGGCCTTAGGTTCTTTTCCCAAAACTTGGTGGCAGCTAATTCTTTTGCTTGAACCATGTTAGTTTGATCCTTCAGCTTCTTGCAGTGCACGGCGAAATGTCCTTTCCCACCACATTGGTAGCAGATCTTTTCCTTATCAATTTAACTGTCTGAATTCTTTGGGCTTATTCCCTGGAACAGTTCAGTTGTTCATCTCTTTAGCTCCTTTGTTTCCCTTCATGGGATTCGGATTGTGCACTGGATTAGATTTGAAACTTCTATTTGGGCATCAAATGTTGCTCTCAAAATCTTCAAATTATCTACCATTTGAGAGATAGTTATTTCCGTTGTGAACATGGAAGACATCATGCGATGCAAATAGTGATAGGGCTGAAGGGCCAGTTGTAAGGCGATTCTGGCATTAAAGTCATCCAGTACTTTTTCTCCAACCAGGATCTGCTGCTCCTGGTAGAACTGGTCTGAAAAGCTTGCTAGAGACTCATCTTTATGAAACTATATTCCCATAAACTCATGTTTGCACTTTGACATGCGCGTCAGACTCCCTAATTTTTTCATGATGGCCGCCTTTGCCTCCACATATGACCAGCTGTCCCACTCCAGATGAGATAACATTAAGTTCTGACAGTTGGTGTCTAGAAAATTTATGACCGTCAACGCCTTTTGACAATACCCATAGTTATACATGTTCATATTGAACAATTGAAAAATGCTGGGGCATTATCCCAATAGAACATTGGCAATTTTGGCGTTGCCTTAAATTCCTTAAGTTATCTCTAGCCAATGATCTAGGTTCAGCCCACTCAGCTCACTTGAGGAGTGACTTCAGGCGTCATCTCCAAAATGGCATCAAAAGTGGGTGACATGTTCCTTGGGGTATTTGACTTCCCAAGTATCATCTGAGGAATTCTTTCTTCAGCATCGCTTGCCATATCTGTCTCACAAGTGCATTTGTAGGTTTTAAGTTCCTCCACCTGTTTGATCAGTCGCTATATAACTGCAATAAATTTTCTCAAATGAACATGATCTAACTTCTCGCCTTGTTTTCAGATATAAGACCTCTTAAATGAGGTCCCCTTCTTTCTTCTTCAACGAATTTACTTTCCTAATTAAGTCATTCCCAAAACTTGCAACATTATCAACCCCTTCCTCTATATTGGTGACTCGTTCTTCCAAGGCTGCAAACCCCAATGATCCTCTGAGTTTAGAGCATTCTGATTTACAGTGGCTAACTCCGTCCACAGTTTGCATAACTCGTCTTTGTATGGCATTCTTATAAATTCTTTAACTCAACTACACCCCTGTAGTGAGCACCACCTTGTAAAAATTTACTTAAGGGTTAGTTATGGAAAACAACCACAGTAATCTTTTTACTGCAAAGGTTTGGTTTCTTGTGCACTTCATCTTCATTGTATAGTATATTAGACTATCAGTTGATAATAGTATGACAACTATTATCTGTAGTTGAGTGTGAATTCTCATATCTTGGCCCAACTCTCGGCCAGTATTCCTGACTAAATACTTGATAAGTTGTGATCTAGGGATTCGTTCTCTTGTTCTGTCCAACCCAATCTTCTCTGAGATTCGCTGGTGACAGTCTCTTCAGTCCACCACACAGTCAGCAGCAATCTCCAATTGTTTCTCCTTCATCTCTAGATCTCCGCTCAGATCTTTACTCTTTTCCCTAAAAGTCTCCCAACTATCGCACACAGCAATAATATCCTTGAGAAGAATAGAACAATTGAAAGCTGATAATAGTTTACTACATAAACTATTTTGATAAACTATTGTTGTATTTGTTAATGTAAATACTGTTTTTTATTAGGAGTGAATTCTAGGGAATTTATAGTGGAAATTTGGTCGTCTAACCCTCTGTTGACACCTCTTTGATGAAACAGCAGCTGTTGCCATTGAATCCCCCATACTCATCTCAGCAGCGATGGACTTACCCATCTTGGCTAGGATTCCGTCATGGGACATCCTTGAGACCTAAACAGAAAGAGTTGGAGAATGTGTCCCTAACGTTTTCCTCTCGATCCAAGCAAACCAACTATATTTGGCTAGCGACCTGCTTAGGCAATGGGACTTATTACCCATTAAAACAGTTCACGCACAAACTGATTGATTCGCTAGTTGCAGGCGACATCACTCACCTCACAACTTGCTATTCATTCCCAATTAGTTGATGATGAAACCTGACCAATCTCAATTGATACACCTGATAGTTAATCACTATCAGATGCCCCTATTTTGTCAGCAACTTCGCCTGATGAGATCTTAAGTATTCATCCGGATTGATCCCCAATGGATATGACCAGACGAATATCCTAAAATCCCCCAAACATAGTTACTTCTAAATTTGGGCCAACTGGTTTCCAATTCACTTTGCCTTAGAGAATTATCCACTAGCGATTCCTGGTAATCTAGCAGGCTGGGAATATGGGCAAAAATCCCAACACAAGCTTACAAGGAGAACGCTGATGGTAAGAGATGAGTTGGTTCAGCGAACAAGGAAGGAGATCTCGTGATGCTGATGCAAAAAACATCTAATTAAGCAACCATTCAAAAATCTGGGACCAAGGAGGATTGGGCCTTACCACGTTGTCAGAAAGGTGGGCCACACCTCATATCAGTTGGATCTTCCTCCTCATTCCAATTCTTTTCTGTCTTCCATGAAAGTAAGCTTACGTTGTTTTAGAGTCCCCCAACAGAGACTCCTGGGGCTTATCTTGTGGATGGGATGCCAGAGTGGGAAGTGGAGGAGATAGTAGCCACCCATCGGGTAAGAAGAAGACATGAGTATCTTGTATCCTGGAAGGAATTTGACGTAGCAGATAACAGTTGTTTCCCAGAATGTGACTGCGCCTATGCCCAAGATCTAAATGAGTATTCTGTAAGCCTTTCCCTGAGGCTGTAGGATCTAGGTCCAAGCAAGCCATCGTTGCCATGAATTTGGCCTCTGCCCACAAGAAATTTTCCTTGGAAAATGCCCCTGGAGGGGGGTGGAGCCCAAAAAAGGAAGGGTAATGTCATGTTTACATGACATCATTGAGGGAACCAACTTCCAAGACATGGTTGGACGTCAGGAGCCCAAATAGGTCAAGATGCAGGACCTCCATGACTTAAAGCACACCTTGGACCAACGCAGGATGCAGGCCAGATATGTCAGGGTGGTCCAAGAGAAGTGCGTGACGACCAGCCCTACGTTACAGCTTTGGCATTAAAATGGACTATTTATATTCTTAACTATGACAGTTCAGTTCAGTTGCTCAGGAAACTGTGGTTCAAATCAGGATAATTTTTACCATTGTTGAGATTGGGATGGCTCAGCTTGCAATCAGTCACTCAAGTCATTCAATCTCAAGCTACAGTACCCTGGCTGATAGTGGGGTGCGCTGATTGGTTTGTTAAGGCTTGTAACCATTTTCCCCAATTGATGACTCACCTCCCCTTGTTTAAAGTATGGTTCTCAAGACCAACTTTCCACGTTGGTCATCTTTCTTTATTAATAAAGTACCATTAGTTTAATTTTATATGCTAACTTTGGCAAACCTGTGTATGGACCTCTTTGGTGAGGTCTCAACAACTTCAGACATTTTATTTGCACAAAATAAACTATCGCATATGGTGCGCCGCTGGGTTGCCCTAGTCCCCTCCAGACCGAGGCACCAAAGCCCTCCAGCCCAGATCACCACCTGGATATGGACTTTGTCATGAAAACAGCAAGTTATTTTCTGACTGGCTAGCTATTTTAAGCGCCAGAGCACCCAAACGCCAAGCCCAAATGCCAGTGGCACTGCTGCTGGCATGACTGTTATAAAACCAGGGAGGGATTTCACCAATAAGAGCCCATGAGCCATTGTAGTGTATTAAAACTTAGCAATGAACCAGGTAAACACAGCCATGGGTCCCATAGGCTGTTGAAATATGTTTGGGAGGGGGGTAGTTTATATTGGATCATAATAAAAACTAAAGATGGGTGTAGGGATTTTTTTATTGATAAGTAAAAATAAATAATTGAACAACAATTATCTCAGTATTAAATGACTGATTAAATAGTATTTGATTAGGTTCAATTTGTCAAAGCAGGGATTGGGGCCCTCAAATTTGACCTAACCCAGTGAATTTTTGTAATAGGGGTAAATGATTCTATTCTGAACTGACATCAAAGGATCTGGTGGTAGACCAAGTCATTATTGGTTTGTCTTGAAGACCTGACCTGAGGATCTACTGCATTTACATCAGTTAACATGATGACATCTGTCCCAATAGGCAACAGGAATCCCCTAGGGCCACAACATATAGAGGCAGTCTCAATGAGTCAGAAACAGGTTTGGGATGGCCAACCTACCCGTTCCCAGTTGCTGGGGCATTTTTTGGCCAAATTGGTTCCATCACGCACCAATCTATTTTTGAAATGGGAGTTTTAAACTATTGGTGACAGTACCCAATGGTAAAATTCTGCTCATTGAGGATTGTCCTCAATGATTTTGAGAGGAGTTTGGCATCAGCAATCATATTGCTTAATGGCTCAATGCCATCGCAATTTTGACTGAGAATTCATCACTTTTTCCTTTCTGACTATTAGATTTTTACCTGCCAGGCTTTATTCCCATTGATTTCGGCCATTTCAGTTTTTATTCTGAGGATTCAGCGCCATCAGTTTTATAAAGCCCCTCCCACTTGTGGGGAAGATGGTTACCATTGATTTTAGTGTAGATTTTCTCAATTTGGTAAACTAATTAAGCAGAAGCAAGTGTGGGAACTGGGGGAGGAATATTCAGAGGGAGCGCTGTTACCCAGTGCTTGTCTACCATATAGGCGAGGTCACCCTATGTGACGAGGGGTACAGCTGCCCTCTTCAGACCCTTATTATTTGGAAATAGGAAAATTGCCTGATCCATGCAAAGGAGATGATCCTCTGGACTTACAGACTTCCCTTGTGGTCCACCCAAGTCTTGTCATTTGTTTGCTAATTGTTAATATACTGTATTGAACACCCTTGCACTGTGTTACTTCCTCTCCAGGCCTCTCTCAAAGCTATGCTCCCTGTAATACTGATGACTAGCTCCCTGGTGTTGTGGCTGTGCACTGCACACCACCTCACTGGGAATGGGATTGTTATACACTCTCTTGACATTCAAGTCCATATTGACTAGTTGCTTAAAGGTTAATTTGGTAAATACTTTAGTACCCAATTATATAACAACTTTAAAGCCAACTCTGAAATTGCAGTCTGACATCTCCTAAGTATTAGCACAACATTTTTAGAAAGCTTATTAGCATGAAATATAGTATTTATTTTTAGTAATATATAAACTTAATATAATGTAACTTTACACTTTAACTTTATACTTGTTATAAAATCATGGATATTAGTCTAACGTTGGGCTAGCAAAGCTATTTCCTTATTGATTGTATTAAAACTTAGATTTACCTTAGCTACTAACTTTAGTTACTGTGATTAATAAGATCTTTCTAATGGCTTTGCTTTGTAAAACACAATGACTAATCATTATCAGACATTTGCCCTCCCAGCTGAGAAATAAGAATGTTTTAGGTTAATTCATCCAAAGAGGGGATACGTCAGCCATTTGCAACTTTATAATGTGGTTAAGAGTTCATTTATTAATAAAAATGAGAAATTTGAGGAAATTAGCCAAAAGTCCCTGGCCAGTTCTCAGTGGAACCCCATTAATCAGGGCAATACTAGTTTAAAACCTGTAAGGGCACTAGCTGTAAATCAGCCAGTCAGATTACTCTGACCTCACCACGGACCTTGGGGAAATCATTGGAAGGCACTCCCCCAACCCCAACAAAGTCCTCCAACGCACCTATACAGGGACCCCCCTTTTTATAGGCTTGGTGGGGGGTCCCCCAAGGTGCAAGAAATTTATTGGGTGGTGATTGGCTTAAATTATAAAAACGTTACCTCGCGGTTATTTTTGGCCAATCAAATTCCTCTTCTTTTGCTCTTTGCCCTGAAGCAAGTTCCCAAGTTATGATACGCTATTCCTTCATATCTCTTAATTTGAGCTAGGTTAAGCTATTCTGAACATATCCTCAAATTTCCTTTGACCATTGAATACTTTAAATACTAAATAGTTGAATGTTGAGGGTCATTGTTTTTCCCCCTTTATCATGCTGATAATAAAATTATTGTTGAGATTTTGATATTACTGAATGATAGTCTTGGGACATCTGGGTGGAAACCACCAAACACAGCATCAGTTACAAATATTTGATTGCCTTGAGATGAGGTGATATTGGGATATAACAAGTTTTATCAGACATAATGAGTTTTTTGATTTGCCTCTATATTAGGCAATAAGGCGATGTTGATGTTTAATGAATACAAAGTAAATTGCCTACAAATAGGGTGACAGCGGATTAAGAATAATAAGCCAAAATTTGAGGAAATTGTTGGAATAGAGTAACCCAAGCAATGATAAGTAGTATCACCTGCAGCTGTTGTATATAAGTGAAATAGGCGATTGAGAGAGGTAGTTTTTTAATAGGCAGATGAGACAAAACAGCGAGGATGCTGTATATATATATAAATAGATAAAAAAATTGGTCAGGGCAATTTCTCCTATTTTTAATATATTTCTAAGTGTGTCCAAAGGACTGACAATCTTTACATCGTCCGTCCATTTCTCAGAGTGCTCAACCTGTGCAAATAGCCCAACGGATCCTAGCAATAACATTCAAAATTACAACAGTGGTGCTCACTACAGGGGGCCCATTGATCAACCACCCAACACTCCGGAACTCCAGTTGACAATTATGCCTTACCCAAGTTATATCATTGTGGAGTCCTCCCAAAACTTCATATCCACTTCATATGAGGAATTCAAAGATACCTTGAATGCAGTAATCAAAAACCAAGCTAAACTCCTTCAAGAATTTAATGCGGTCATGCATCAAATTGATAGTACGTTTAGTCAAATAAGAATCTTGGGACAACAAAACTAAGAACTAACTGAATGACTAAATGATGCCACACAACGGTTGCAATATGCAGAACAAAGATTCTCTACTCCTTCTTAGTCATCACACTGGGAGAATGATGACTATCAAGAAGAAGCATCTCATGTAAGAGAAAACAGCGCTGATCATAGCTACGACTTCCATGATAATAGCACTGGATATTCACATGGGTTGGAACACCACTTACCTCCAGTAATGGCTGTACCGCCTACAAATGACGGTCATGGTACCCCAAAGCAGCAAATATCCCCACTTCTGCTAATCCTGCTCCTCCTTGTGAGTCTGCTTTTGGGTCTCATTTTGTTTCTCAGTGCAGACCTAATAACTGCAAATAAAAAGAGGAAATTAATATCAAAAAGATACCCCCATTTGACCGCAATGGGAACATCCATGGGTTCTTTAAAAAATTTGAGTTCTCCGTGGAAGGAGCCTCTGATAAACGAAAGGAAAAGCTGCTAATATCTACCCTGGATGTAGGAAGCGTCAATCAGGTCACCTGTTACCTCCCCAATAGTTCCATCTCCTATAAGGATGTAAAAGATACTGTACTCCACTTGCTTGGGGGAAACTCAAAAATGTCACGATGAAAAGCGGGATTTTTAACAATTGGGTTCTATCAAAATGAGACTCTCATTGAGTTCTCTGATCATTTCACCACAGAAGCCCATGTACTGATTGGAGCCGGGTACTTAGCAGAGGCTGACATGTGTATTGCCATGTCTGCCGTGGTGAAGCCATATTGCAAACTTTCTAATGTTATTTCACCGCTCCTAGATGACGACGTACCTCTGCTTAAAATTGTACAGTTTCTACAACGGGTATCCCCTAACTTTTCACCGCCAAATTCAGATCATAAAACTACCGCTTCCCTGACACCTTCTTATTCCAGAGAATATTATCAGCTGCCTCCAGCTTTGTTTAGTAATCCTCAGCCTTACTATAACTCTGCTCCTCGTCCTCAGCTGAATTATAATCAACAGTACAATCAGCATCAATGGGCTGGCCATGACAACCGCCAGCAACCCAGTTATTGACCTGGACCCAATTACGCTGACCATCAACAACTGATGTACCAACCAGGAGCTGGGTATACTGAACAACCCCAAACCTTCCAATCTAGACCCACTTATGATAACTCAGGATGTATTTCTTATGGGGTTAACTGCTACAAATGCGGTCGCCCTGGTCATTTGGCAAAGTTCTGCCACAGTCGTCACATGAATTATGTCCAACAAGACCAATACTATCAGGGAAAAGATGGAGTGGGGTAGAGATGGGACCCTCTACCTCCACAATACCCACTCAACACGTCCCCAAATCAATAGTAGTATACCCTGCAGAAATTCCTCAGTATATTTGATGGAATTCTATACCAACAGCCAGGTGGAGGAGTAAATGTAGTTACCCGAGCTCAAGCTTAGGTGGTGGCAGAAGAAGAGTCCCTCAAACAACTGAAGCCTTACGCCTATCAGATTCTCAATCAAGCATCCTCGGATCCACTTGATCCTGCTGCAGATGCACCAACTCTGAAAGGAGTAAACGTTGCCCTTCCAGTAGATGCCATTGTCATAGAACACCCCCAAGTCATAGAGGGGATAAAGAACTTTCTTGGGAAAAGAGAGCCCGTAAATGTTCACATATTAAATAGCCAATACTCTTCTTATTCTGAGTGTACCTACTGCGATATTTTTGTTGTGAAAAATATAGTTTGCGCTATAATTGATACTGGTGATTCAGTCAATATAGTTTCCACTAAGCTAATGCAAAAATTAAGCTTTTCTTTCTCGTTACTATTACTTTTAGTAACATGATTCTATGCAATATCTCCAAGATTGACAATCAACCAGGCAATATGAGCAAATTTGTCCACAACAACACCAGTTGGGCAAAAGTGGCCAGCGCAAAAGGCCTGAAGCCCTCCCAACCTGCTGGGGAAAAATGCCTCAGCAGAATGTTGACACACCCTCCCACCAAAAAGGGTGAGCACAGCGCCGCACCCAGAGTTTTGCAATTTCTGCAAAAAATGGGCGCATATACCAAAATAGGACACTCCCAACCCCTGTCCTCCCTTGAGC
>JAKSZP010009771.1:0-56168 GCA_022478985.1 Massospora cicadina
ATCCAATAATCCAACACTTTATGAGAAGCACTTCCAATACCTTTGCACTTTACACTTTGTTGAAGGCGTTCCATATGGTGACAAATCTACTTTTTCTAGTATCATCAAGATATGGCTTTGCTCTAGCAGCAATAGACCATATTCATAGATTTGCTACTTTGTTATTGTGTTTTAAGCTCATTATCAGGGTTTTTGATTTTTCTTATTTTGGATTGAACAGCATATTGGGTAGCCCAGTTAACTAGGTCCTTCTCCACACTGGCAACTCTGTTCAATATGTTTTGAGATGTTGTTGTAATTTAAGTGGAGTGATAGATTTCAATTTCTCATATGAGGGTTAGGGCTTGCTCAGAATTATCTTTAAATAGTTTGAGCCATGTATTTTATTCACATCTGAAGTCATAATGTTGGAAGCTATCTATCCCTGAGCTGATGATTCAAATTGGAGATTTTGAGAGGTAAAAGTCTCAAGAAGCTATTGGGTTTGACATTGGATTAGTTTGCTCCTATCAAAGTTTCACTATGGGTTCTCTAAATAATTGATAACTCCAGAGTCTACAGTAGCAAGATAATGTTGGAATTTGAGATGACCACATAATCCAACCTTTTAACTGATTAATAAATTTGACAATTAAGTTATTTTTGTAAAGTATTAGCAACAGCGGCTGACTGATGGGATTATCATAAGGCATCATCCCCAATGATATTAAGAATGAATTTAATGAGGGAATAACAACCAACAGTTGAATTATTGCAGTAAATCATTTAATATCTCAGCAGAGGTTGCTGACTGATGAGATTATCATCAGCAATCATACCTGACGAAATCAAGCAATAATTTGATATGGGAGCAACACCTGATAGTTGAATTATAGGGAATCATTTAGAGAAGAATAATGGGGAGTCGTCAAAACTACAAAAGCATTCAAATGCCAGAGGTAGAGAGTAGGATTGTCATCAGCCAAAACAATTGGTCTTAAGTCCCTAACACCAATTGTTTGGTCACCAAACAGCTGAGGATTACACTGCCTAAGAAACTCAAGGCAACGGTACCTGACGAGATTTGGTGCCTAACACTTGAGGGTCAAACCAGCATAGGAGCACAAATAATTCCTAGCGGGCAGCTGAAAAGTTGTGTGCCAAATTTAACTATAAAAACCCCCAATTATTCCCTAATAAAAGTAGATTAAAACTTGATATTAACTAAGTTTTTATACATTAGTTGTTTAACATTACTCTTAAGAAAAATCTTTTCTTTCTCGTTGCAAACACTTTTGCAACCTATTCAATTCAAGACTAAATATAGTTTGATAATATCACAGAGGAGATTAGTCTGCGCCCATGTCAGGGAGCAGTTGGGCAAGCAAGGTAAGAGGAGCAGGTGGAAGGCCCGCGGCCTCCAACGTTCAAAAACACCCTGGAGAATCTGGCAGAATAGACAAAAATCTCAAAAAACTGGCGGTCACAATTTCCCCGGAAATACTCACATGGCAAGCATGATGCAACCAGTACATCAACACGCCACACTCCCAACCACTTTCGTCGGTGGAATTTGGAGTCCATGTGTATTTGGACATCCAAAAAACGGCCTTATGGGAAAAATTTTGTGATGATGTACACAAAATTTTCCCAACTGTGGTGTACGTTGCACCTCACTCCATGTCATGCGGTTGGCTGGACCTAGGTTTTGAAAGCAAAATAGCAGCAGATGAGGCTGCAGCAGTACGCATAGTGGTTGACCTCCCCAAAGGGCAATGGGTTGTCAAAACTAAATGCACCAGATGGACAAAATCAAACCAAATTTTCCTCACGTTTGACTTTTTGCCTACTACGGTAAAACGTGACATTTTGGAGCAACACCTGAAAGATGGTCTCACCGTATATGGCGAAATACAATCTTTTGAAATTCAACGCTTCATGCTGATGCCACACCTGTGCACCATCAAAGCCATCGCAGTTCTGACCCCAACTGAGGAGATCGTGAAGGACCTAACCCAGATCCTGCACTCCACTTTTATTGATATTGCAGGGCATACCACCCACCCATTCTGGGTAACCGTGGACAGCGCGCCCCCCATTTGCACCCACTGTGACACGTTTGGCCATAAGGCGCATGCATGCCCCATCAAGGAGGGCGTCACATTCCAAGAGCACCCCTTGGCAGCCATGGCCAGCGGAGAGGCGCACTACGAACCAACTGCAAGCACCAAGGAGGCTTTCCCGTGGGGAGCACAAGGCTGCTACCTATTGGTAAAGCTCATCTCCCTGCAGGAACAGAAGAAGGCCAAGCAGGCCCATAGGGCCATGGCCAAGGAAGCGGCCAAGGCCACCACTGCCATCCCACACTCACAACGCCAGGAGGACATGGAGACCTTTGCAGTGGAAGCAACTCGGGAATCCATCATCCAATCAGATTGGGAAGCCCATGCCAAGCAGGCCACTCAATCTGAGGATCTGATGGGAGATTTGATCTCACCCAATCGCTGCACCCAAGCTCCAGTCAAAACTGAAATGGGACCTATCCCAACTGAAAATTATTTTTGACCCACTTGACGGTGCACTGAACTCATCCACACCGCAAAAAATTCATCTGACATCAGGAAAACATAAAAAGCGAAGGCCAAAGCCAACGCAACTCTTTCTGCAAAAATTAACAAAAACCCTGATAGCGTTGCTGCTAACACCCGCGCTGCTGTGAAAGCCCATGGGGACCTTGAAGAGGCTGGTGGGCCCAGGGGCTCACCCCCTCGCACCTAAGGTGCGATGGGGGAAACCTTCACTCTAGGGATGTTGAATATTGCCGGACTCAAGGCCACCCCATCCCAGGCTAGGAAACTGAGTTTTTTACAACACAATTTACCCGTGGATATCCTGGCCATCCAGGAGTCCCACTGTCCATGAGGTTCTGAGGAAGCTTGGAAAACAAGGCTCCTCCCATCCCTATCCTTTTGGTTGAAGCACTGTGGGGTGCTAATTCAGAAAAATAATTTTTTCAAATTCACATCCTCAGAAACATTCCTAAATGGCCGAGTGCTTGTCATCACCTTCTCGTAGGCTGACGTTGCACACACAATTGTCAACATCTATTCCCCAAACGGTGCACATGAGTGTCAGGAATTTTTCTTGTCAGTCAAATCCCTCCCACTACCCCCTGATTCTTTCCTAGTTGGCGACATGAACTGTTGGCTAACCTCACCAACGGACCGGTGGCCTCCCTCACCCCACGCCCCACAGGGTCACGTAGAACTATGCGTTCTAAAAGCCACCCTTAGGTTAATAGATGCACTGCCATGACATGCCCCACTGCTCAAAAACATGACGCGTCCCCACATCCACAATGGCTAATTAAGGTCCATGACCTGCATTGACCTTATTCTAACACCGGCGAAATTCCAACCCCACATCTCCCACTTCAAAACAATGAAAATGGAATTCTCCGACCATCAACTGGTTTTGATAACCTACCACTTACCCGTCACAGTTGCAAAGGCCCCACATTGGTGCAAAATCTGCCCCCCTGAGCTCGCATCGCCAGGATTTTCCACGTGGGTGGAAGAGGCAACTTTGGCAAAATTGTTTGTTGCACCGTTTTGCACAGACCCCATTTCCACATGGGCAACTTTCAAAGAGGACACCATCTGCCACTATCGCCATCTCTCCTCCAGATGCTCATGAGCCACATCAGCGGTTATCTCACGCGCTCTGGCAGAATTGGCCCACTTGGAGTCCAACATTCCAGCCACAGGATACAGCCCTGCATGGGGCCAGAAGTGGGTGGAGGCAGCTTCCCACCTCAACGCACTCGAAAGGCAACATAAACATCAGGTTTGTGTCCAATACAGGGCCACATGCATCACTAAAGGCGACAAGTGCACCACATACTTCTTTAAAACATTTTTCGCACCATGCCAGAGCGTGGCCTGCACACAGGTGCAAAGATCGGATAATTCCATTGTGGACACATTGGCCAAAATGGCAATCAAAATGCAAAAACATTACTCTGAGTTATACCGAGCTGAACCAATTCAGCCAGCTGAAATGGCGGAATTTCCTGACCAAGCTCATACCTGCACTATTTTCTGATACCCGGAATTAATGAATTTAATTTCTCTGAACAAATTATGGACAGCCATTCGCGGTGCGCCAAACCAAAAATGCCCAGGCCCAGATGGCATTCCATATGAGTTCTACAAAAAATATTTCAAATATATATCCCCATTGCTGCTAGCCTCACTTAACCAAAGCCTGTTGGAAACGCGCTTCCTACCAGGAGGACATGAGGCCTTTACTGTCACACTCTTCAAGAAAGGGGATAAGCTTGACTTAGACAACTGGCACCCCATTTCTCTAACAAACAAAGACACCAAAATTTTAACAAAAATCATGGCTAACTGTTTAGGGACTGTAGCATCTGCCACCATCTCCCCAGAACAATTTGGTTTCATCCCCAGAAGGTCAATTTGGGATAACATGCACTCCGTGGCTAATGCATGTCAGTCCACAGCCTCTGGGGCACTTGTATTCTTGGACCAACAAAAGGCCTACGATAGAGTAAACTGGGAATACCTAAGGGCCTGCCTCCATCAATTCCGCCTACCCCCCGCTTCATAAACTGGTAATGCTGCTCACGGAATCTGCGACAATGGCAGTGCGTGGCCCAGGCTTCCTAACGGAAGTAGTCCACCCTCAAAGGGGCTTGCGACAAGGGGACCCCCTCAGCCCACTCTTATACAACTTCAGCCTTGACCCACTACTGCGAAATGTGAATGCCCAACTCACTGGGGTCCATGTGCCAGGCCAAACCCCAGTCAAGATGATGGCATTTGCAGATGATTGCGTGGTGGGGGTGTCTAATAACAAAGATGCATGCGCGCTTGAAGCCCTCATCCAGGAATATTCCCAGGTAAGCAACGCGGCACTGAACACCTCAAAACCGAAATCATCCTCCTTGGTCAGTTTCAGAACTGCTGGGCCCCAGCAATTAGTTCCCAACCCGGCCCATCTGCTCGCCCACGTCCATGCCTTACTAACTCAACACACACCGCTCCACTGGTGCTCCCTTTGTGCCACGTCCTACCATAGGACTGGTGCGCCATCTGGGCGTGTGGATGGAGGCAGGCTGATACGCGTCAGCAGTAATGGAGTGCCATATTCTGGACAACGTGACAAAGCGAATCGCCTCTCTCAGAGCCCACCCTACTTCCCCTACTGGCAGGGTTGTTTTAGCCAACTCTATGCTCCTCTTCAAAGTCTGGTTCAGAGCCCACGCCATCCCCTTCTCCCCAAGCTTCTCCAAATCCCTGTATGCTTTGCTGCAAGGATGGCTTTGGTCAGGCCGCCCTCCACCAGTACGGCTAGAGGTCATGTTTGGCCCTCATCATCAAGGTGGCATGGGCCTGCTTGACTTCAAAGCCCATGCTGCCAAAATCCTGGGCACCTGGATTGCGGCCGTCACCGCTCCTACACTCCCATTCCAACACTGGTCCTGCGCGGCCCACTCCAACTTCTCCCGAGCCTTGGGCCTCAACAATCCATCAAACCCCCACTCCCTGATGAAATACCTAGCATCACACACATCGGCCACAAGTCCTCACGGGACTAAAACCCACTACAAATGAATCCTACTCTCCATGAGAAGCGCAGAGTGGAGAATTCGTATTAGCAGACATACAGCCCAAAGAGGCCGCCCCTCTCATCAGTTCACACAAGAGGTACAGGGGCTACCCATCCATGATGGCGTGATCCCCATTCGACCCCATGTCCTATCCAGGGTGGACTACCTGGACATGATGGACATCCCTTATTCCACTGAGACCCAAAAGACTATCTGGAAATTTGCACACCATCCTCTGTTGCAGCCTCAAGTCTGCTCCCATGTGGCGCTGCCTGAGGCGGGTGTATCATACAGCTGAGTGCTCTAATGCTTTACACTCATCCCATGTCGTGTGTGGCCAGTATGGAACGCTGTTCAACCGCCTGGAGAAGTGCCCCACCTCTAAAGTGATATGGCGCGAAGTTCAACGTCTGCTGGGCCAGGATCAAACGCATCCCTTCAGTCTGTCAAGAGATATGTTTGATTCATCAATGGCCTCCCCCTTCCACCCTCCCTCCGTGCTCTGGTGGTTGCAATCGCCATGTGGACTATCCACACGATTGTCTTGGATGCCATCGCTGGCTCCATCCCCACCCTCCCAGAAGCTGTCCACAGATTCCAGTCTCATTTGGTGGACCACTTTCAAGCATGGATGTTTGGATACCTCCCACCGCATCGCCAACAGCTGGTCTCCTCCTGGTTCCCAGTCTGGTTCATCAAATCAGACCCCTTCCTCCACACGTGCTCAATAGTGGCTACGGCCCCTTCACACGTTCCCCCCCTCCCCATAAGTGGCGTTCCCGCTGGCAACAAGAGATAGCATCGCTTCTCTGGGGTGCCTCCCCTGGTATTAAATTTGTCTTTCCTGAGTCATATTTGGAAGTGTCCGTCCCATGGTCAGCCTTCCCCCGCAATAAATTAAACATCACTCTTAGGAGAAGATTGCAAGGACCAAATATCTTAGGTTGTTTTTATCAAATCTCCGCTTGGCTCTGCGTAAAGAGAATAGGAAGAGTGTTCTCTACTAGTACCAGAAATCTTCAAGAGGAAAAAGCACCAGTTTAGCGTTGGACTTTTCACTCAACGTGGCTTTTGGGCAATCAACAATAATAATAGTCTTCATACTATTATTGCCCCATTTTATCAATTTCAATCAAACAATCAACGCAAGGATCCACAAATCTTTGCAGTTAAAATCAGGGCCAGAAGCGAGCAACCATCCAGTGCCCAGATTTTAACAGATGGTTTTTGGAGCCATATAAATTAGTAGCGATTAGACTCATTTTTCTATGTAGATTGCCAATATTCTGAGAGGATAAGTTATAGACTTGATTTTATGCCAAGCTCAAAAGGTTATGAGATTTAATATGAGGCAATAATTCTTCTTGGTGAACACCTAAGAAATGCATAACGTGGTAAAGGACTAGATAAACAAACTTCTGAACATATTTTGTAAGGTTCATAATATGCTATAGTTTGACAGAAGAGTGTTTATTTCATACAAGCCAATATTGGTTCTTTCCACAGCATATGCTCTCTCATGGTAGGCTCTATCTTATTAATGAGTATACCATGGGATAAAATCTTAACATAATTATTTGATTCCAAGTAATTAGTTGTGATTCTGGTATCAATATAAGGGCTCATATGTACTTCATTAAATAGATAATTTAGGTGGACTTCCCATTCAGTCATTTTACTTGAAATTTCCATTTCTACCCAGTGATTGTCACTACTGATGGATGTATCTTCCATTTTTGAGATTATTTAACTTCTTTTAAGATAGTTAAGTGGTGTTTTGGTGTCCCTATAGTAAGTGTCAGTTGTCAAGCTTCTGTTTTTGGATGCTCAATGGTACTAATCCTCCTAAGTCTCTACAAGAGACAGCCTGTTGAAAGTTGATAAATTCACATATACCTATAATTTTTGAGGGGAGTTAAAGATCTACCACATTAGTACATACTTACAGAGTTCTCATTACTTAAAGATGGGCAAGGCATATTATTGAAGAACAGTAAACACCAAATGTGAAATATGTATATTTTTATCTATATGATGTAAGGGTTTATATGACACTTATTCAATATAAATCTATATTTTTTTGGGGTTAGTTATTATTATAAGATACATTATATATGTGATTAGGAATAACATAAAATTTAGAGATCATATGATGTACACATGCTTAGATCTATGGATTTTAATGTTTCTGTTAGTCAGGTAGCTTTTGGTATATCAATATAAGACAATGGTCACAGATCATGAGGATTATCTTGAGATTTAGAAATTCCTTGTTTAAAAGGATTAGACAGATTAAGTTATCAAAATTATCACTCAGTTTGAAACATTTTTACTAAGAATAACAAGGATTTTTGAAGTTGAGCTTCTATAGAACCTTTAGTATATTATAATTGACTTATATATTTTTTCATAGTTACAGGGGTTTCTGTTGTTAATCCCTATAATAATTTAGCTAAAGACTCTGATGAGATGGTCATTTCTTCAATATTCGACTAAATATAGCAGATATCCAGATATCTGACAAATTTTCCTCCTTAAGAGGCGTCATAGACTGGCATATGCACCAAGAATTGAAATATTGGAATAAAGGTAAAAGATGTATAAAATCAAAGTTTGTTGTGTTTTTCTTTCATCATACAATTTCTCATTTACTTTTTATATTTTTATTTTTTATTATCTTTTTCTATATATTTTTTTCTAAGTCCTAAATCTTTATGTCAATTTTCAAAAAAGTATTATGGATTTATTAACTACATAAATATTGGATATGTCAATTGTATATGCGTCCATAGATGACTTATAATAACTTTAAAGGTTCTAACCCATGTGACATCCATTTTTCTTGGTGACCATAATCATGTGTATTGCAGCAAGTAACGTTAGCAAATATGCAAATACAAATAGGACATGTCAATTTTATCAATGCGCTTTAAAGCATGGCAATAGGACCTGTTTTCACCTTCTTATTGAGACAACACCGTAATTTGACATTATGGAGTCTATAGAACATAATGATGTGACAGCTTTTTGCTAATTGCTTTAACCATACTTGGTCATTTTAAAATAATCCAAAGAGTTTAAGAAAGTTATCTTGACCTAATAAAGGTAGATTTGGTATTTCTTGTAAACCTTCTGCAATTATTAGTTCAACTGTTGCATGTTGTGTATATAAAGGAATCGTTGATCTAACTGGAGTTTTATCAAAAGTTATTATGAGTATTGCAGCAAAAGTGCTGGGCATGTCTCTAGTAGATAATTACAACTGTTAAAGGTCATTTTATATAAATGCAATATTAAGGCAGCTCAGCCACTTGATACTAAAGTTGAAAGAGATTATACAAGTATGATTTTTCTAATATATATCACATGATTTCAGCTTCCCAACAATTTTTATTTTGTTTACTATATCCTAATAGGAAATTTTTTCACAATTTTGCCTGTCAATGCAGCCTTAAATTACTCTAACTTTTTTCAAAAGATTGGCTTCATTTTCTTCAAAGTAGCAATCTTTCCATATAACTCATCGCTGGTTTAATAAACCTGTATAATTCTTTATCTATTTTACTTTTATTTCTTTTAAGCGCCTTCAAGTAAGCCTGAGTTTCCTATTGAAATGCATTTTTGAGATATCCAAATATTTTTTAGAATTATCAATTTCTCCTTTTTTGATTAAGAAAATCTCAAATTTTTGTTGAATGTTTGCCATGGGTCTCTTTAAATTAACAAAACCCTTACACTATTTTTAAGATAATAGGATTAGTCTAGAAATCTAAAGTAATAAAAGTCTCAGCAGCCAATGTTGTTCAAATTAATTTGCCTATATTTGACTATGACACTTTACAATACTTATCAACTTTGTACTCTTTGAAAAAAATCCTAATTGATTAAGGAGTTCTTCCACAAAAGATTTGAGTTGGTGTCCAATATATCACAAATTCACTATTTTTGTATCATATTGTCAAACACAATGCATGGTGGAATCAAGACCTATATATACTTGCTGAAATTGGCATCTTGATGATATATTAAAGCTTGTTGTTGGGCACTGTTCATTTAAGTATTTAAAACAAAGTAGTCAATTATGGCTTGTTACTTATATTACATCACTCGCGCATTTCTCATGGTAGGCTGTACATATTTGAATGCATTGTCTCCAATATTACCTATAATTAGATATCCATCTAAAGAAAAAAGGTTTGTAAAAACTTCAAGTGAATTTTATGCCTATATTGCTTGTTTGGTGAAAGTCTCTGCAGACTTTTATCTAGTTTATCTGTTGTTAATATTTAAATCATGCATTTAATTTTTTAAATATAATCAAGTTCATCTATAATTTGTTTTGAAAGTGACTTATACTAGACAATTGATAGTTTCATTTAAAGTGTTGTTCTGTAAGTAAAATATATATTGGTCACAAGTCATCTAGACTCTAGTCAGATACTGCTACCCTTGCTAGATGACTTGGCTTCGCCATTTTCTATTTATCTAACTTTGATCTCCATGTTATTAATTTTTTTTTGGTTTTTATCTCCTTTATTATAATTACTTTATGTCCCATGTAGCGAGAGCCAGTATAAAATCCCTGTGGGTTTACTAGTGCACAAGCTTGTTTTGGTATAATAAAATTATAGAACATGTTAAAGTATGATGTCAGCTAGCCCAATAATTTCTATTATCAAGCGCTTTAACAAACTAATGTTTGTTGCAAAGATAAGGTGTACTACACCTAAATGCTTATAAAGGAAGAAACAATAAAAAGTATAAATTCATGAGCTTTCCCTATATAGTAATGATGAGGTTTTTTGATAAAAAAATATAAGCCCTACAATCAACCCACCATTGACACCACAATTATATCAACAGTCATCGCCTAAAAGTCAAAAATTTACATAATACCCTTTTAAACTAACCATGAAATGGAGCGATCTATTGCTTTGTCATGATAGAAAACTACCCTTGATATAGCTAGCAGCCACAATTAGGTAATGAAACAATTACGCTTGAAGTTAATGCCAAATCGTTTAGTAATAGCCAACTACCCTTGATAAAGCGTGCTTCAACGCTTAAGAAGTTTAAAATTATATTTTAGAACAATTGTTTTAAGACTGCTTAATCCCCAGTGTAAGAATTCTGGTTAGTTGGGTTGTTTTCTTGTTGCTAACCCAGAACTCCCACAATAGGACATGCGTGGTATGATTAGTACATAACTTCTGTCTGAGAGAGAGGAGTCAAAAGTTTTCCTAAGTTCACTGAACTTTACTCTTTTTGGAGATGAAAGAGATTAAGATTGGTGAATCCCCCTCCAGGTTGGGACTACCTAATGTTAAAAAAAGAGCTGGAAAATTAAGCAGATAAAAGTGTTAGGGAATAGATTATACTTTATTCAACAATAATGATTGTTTATATACTTTTGGTAGGAAAAGTATATTAAGGGAGTATATGAATATATGAATAACATTAAGACGCGAAATTTGTTGTTAAAAAATTTAAATGTCTCACGCAAGTTAGGGGTTTCACATGTGAAAGTGGTGGTACATTTTGCTTCTTCTGATGGCGCATTTTTCTACTGATAACGTGTAACTCTAGGTGCATAGAAATGCTCAGATATGGGAAAAAACTTAGTATATTGATCCACCAATCTAGCAATGAACACTAAGCATTATATATAAATTTTGATTGAATTTTAGATATCAAAACATATGCTCAGTGTTCAGATTGTTTTATGTGATATAGAATAAATGGAATCTTGTTCAGAACTAATCCATGTTCTGAACAATGATTGTACATTGTGTTAACTCCTTTAGCTGTAACCATTTAGTAATAGGTAAAGAGTTTTTCTCTTGGTGAAATTCAGGCTCTAGCCAATTGGAAATGAGGTATTTGATGTCATGATTATTATAAAATAATAAATTATAAAAAATATTCAGTCAGACAAAGGGAAGGTATTTGCACTTGTCATAACCCCCTTGAAGCCCATTAAAGGGTCTAATTTTGGCACAAACTCTTTACTTAAATAAATTTTAGTACTAAAACTTTTCTTTCTCATTGCAAACACTTTTGCAACCCATTCAATTCAAGACTAAATCTAGTTTGATAATCTCATAGAGAGGGATTAGTCTGCGCCCATGTCTGGGAGCAGTTGGGCAAGCAAGGCAAGAGGAGCAGGCGGAAGGCCCACGGCCTCTAATGTTCAAAAACGCCCCGGAGAATCCGGCGGAATAGAAAAAAATCTAAAAAAACTGGCGGTCACAATTTCCCTGGAGATACTCGCGTAGCAAGCACGATGCAACCAGTACATCAACACGCCACATTCCCAGCCACTTTCATTGGTGGAATTTGGAGTCTGTGTGTATCTGGACATCCAAAAAACGGCCCTATGGGAAAAATTTTGTGAAGATGTACACAAAATTTTCCCAACCGTGTGTATGTTGCACCTCACTCCATGTTGCGCGGTTGGCTGGACCTAGGTTTTGAAAGCAAAATAGCAGCAGATGAGGCTGCAGTGGTGCGCATAGTGGTTGACCTCCCTGAAGGATAATGGGTCATCGAAACTAAATGCACCAGATGGACAAAATCAAACCAAATTTTCCTCACGTTTGACTTTTTGCCTACTACGGTAAAATGTGACATTTTGGAGCAACACCTGAAAGATGGTCTCGCCATATATGGTGAAATACAATCTTTCAAAATGCAACATTTCACGCTGATGCCACACCTATGCACTGACAAAGCCATCGCAGTTCTGACCCCAACTGAGGAGATTGTGAAGGACCTAACCCAGATCCTGCACTCCACCTTTATTGACATCGCAGGGCACTCCACCCACCCATTCTGGGTAACCGTGGACAGCGCGCCCCCATTTGCACCCACTGTGACGCATTTGGCCATAAGGCGCATGCATGCCCCATCAAAGAGGGTGTCACATTCCAAGAGCACCCCTCGGTGGCCATGGCCAGCGGAGAGGCGCACTATGAACCAACTGCAAGCACCAAGGAGGCTTTCCTGTGGGGAGCACAAGGCTGCTACCTATTGGTAAAGCCCATCTCCCCACAGGAGCGGAAGAAGGCCAAGCAGGCCTGTAGGACTGCGGCCAAGGAAGCGGCCAAGGCCACCACCACCATCCCACACTCACAACGCCAGGAGGACATGGAGACCTTCATGGCAGAAGCAACTCAGGAATCCATCACCCAGTCAGATTGGGAGGCCCATGCCAAACTGGCCACTCAATCTGAGGATCTGATGGGAGATTCAATCTCACCCAATCGCTGCACCCAAGCCCCAGTCGAGACCAACTTGGGACCTATCCCAACTAAAAATTTTTTTTTTGCCCCACTTGATGGTGCACCAAACTTATCCGCACCGCAAAAATTCGTCCGACGTCGGGAAAACAAAAAGCGAAGGCCAAAGCCAAAACAACTCTTTCCACAAAAATTAATAAAAAACCTGATAGCGTTGCTGCTAATACCCATGCTGCTGTGAAAGCCTGTGGGGACTGGAAGAGGCTGGTAGGCCCAGGGGCCCACCCCTCGCACCTAAGGTGCGATGGGGGAAACCTTCACTCTAGGGATGTTGAATATCGCCAGACTCAAGGCCTCCCCATCCCAGGCTAGGAAACTGAGCTTTTTACAAAACAATTTACCCGTGGATATCCTGGCCATCCAGGAGTCCCACTGTCCATGAGGTTCCGAGGAAGCTTGGAAAACAATGTTCCTACCATCCCTATCCTTTTGGTCAAAGCACTGTGGGGTGCTAATTTGGAAAAACAATTTTTTCAAATTTACATCTTCAGAAACATTCCTAAATGGCCGAGTGCTCATTGTCACCTTCTCATGGGCTGATGTTGCACACACAATTGTCAACATTTATGCCCCAAACGGTGCACATGAGCGTCAGAGATTTTTCTTGTCAGTCAAATCCCTCCCACTACCCCCTGATTCTTTCCTAATTGGTGACATGAACTGTTGGCTAACCTCACCAACGGACCGGTGGCCACCCTCACCCCACGCCCCACAGGGTCACGTAGAACTACGCGTTCTAAAAGCCACCCTTGGGTTAATGGATGCGCTGCTGCGACATGCCCCACTGCTCAAAAACATGACGCATCCCCACGTCCACAACGGCCAATCAAGGTCCATGACCCGCATTGACCTTATTCTAGCACCGGCGAAATTCCAACCCCACATCTCCCACTTCAAAACAACGAAAATGGAATTCTCCAACCACTGACTGGTCTTGATAACATACCACTTACCCGTCCCAGTTGCAAAGGCCCCACATTGGTGCAAAATCCGCCCCTCAGAGCTCGCATCGCCAGGATTTTCCACATGGGTGGAAGAGGCAACTTTGGCAAAATCATTTGTTGCACCATTTTGCACAGACCCCATTTCCACATGGGCAACTTTCTAAGAGAACACCATCCGCCACTATCGCCATCTCTCATCCAGACGCTCACAAGCCACATCAGCGGTTATATCGCATGCGCTGGCGGAATTGGCCCACTTGGAGTCCAACATTCCAGCCTCAGGATATAGCCCTGCTTGGGCAAGAAGTGGGCGGAGGCAGCCGCCCACCTCAACGCACTTGAAAGGCAACACAAACATCGGGTTTGTGTCCAATACAGAGCCACACACATCACTAAATGTGACAAGTGCACCGCATACTTCTTTAAAAAATTTTTTGCACCACGCCAGAGTGTGGCCTGCACACAGGTGCGAAGATTGGATAATTCTATTGTGGACATACTGCCGAAGTGGCAATCAAAACGCAAAGATATTACTCTGAGTTATACCAAGCTGAACCAATTCAGCCAGCCAAAATGGTGGAATTTCTTGACCAAGCTCATATCTGCACCATTTTATGATACCCAAAAATAATGAATTTAATTACTCCAAACGAATTATGGACTACCATTCATGGTGCGCCAAACTGAAAATGCCCAGGCCCAGATGGCATTCCATATGAGTTCTACAAAAAATATTTTAAATATATATCCCCATTGCTGCTAGCCTCACTCAACCAAAGCCTGTTGGAAATGCGCCTCCTACCAGGAGGACATGAGGCCTTTACGGTCACACTCTTCAAGAAAGGGGATAGGCTAGACTTAGCCAACTGGCGCCCCATTTCTCTAACAAACACAGACACCAAAATTTTAACCAAAATCATGGCTAACCATTTAGGGACTATAGCA
This sequence comes from Massospora cicadina, assembly GCA_022478985.1. Lineage (NCBI taxonomy): Eukaryota > Fungi > Entomophthoromycota > Entomophthoromycetes > Entomophthorales > Entomophthoraceae > Massospora > Massospora cicadina. The sequence continues at coordinate 14,802 of JAKSZP010009771.1, forward strand.
TCTGCCACCATCTCCCCAGAACAATTTGGTTTTATCCCCAGAAGGTCAATTTGGGATAACGTGCACTCTGTGGCTAATGTGTGCCAGTCCACAGCCTCTGGGGCACTTGTATTCTTGGACCAACAAAAGGCCTATGATAGAGTAAACTGGGAATACCTTAGGGCCTGCCTCCAACAATTCCGCCTACCTCCCCACTTCATTAACTGGGTGATGCTGCTCACGGAATCTGCAACAATGGCAGTGCGCGGCCCAGGTTTCCTAATGGAAGTAGTCCGTCCTCAAAGGGGCCTGCGACAAGGGTACCCCCTCAGCCCACTCTTATACAACTTCAGCCTTGACCCACTACTGCGAAATGTGAATGCCCAACTCACTGGGGTCCATGTGCCAGGCCAAACCCCAGTCAAGATGATGGCATTTGCAGATGATTGCATGGTGGGGGTGTCTAATAACAAAGATGCACGCGCGCTTGAAGCCCTCATCCAGGAATATTCCCGGGTAAGCAACGCGGCACTGAACGCCTCCAAAACTGAAATCATTCTCCTTGGTCAGTTTCAGAACTGCTGGGCCCCAGCAAGTAGTTCCCAACCCGGCCCATCTGCTCGCCCACGTCCACGCCTTACTAACTCAAAACACACCGCTCCACTGGTGCTCCCCTTTGTGCCACGACCTACCATAGGACGGTACGCCATCTGGGCGTGTGGATGGAGGCAGGTGGATACGCGTCAGCAGTAATGGAGTGCCATATACTGGACAACGTGACGAAGCGAATCGCCTCTCTCAGAGCCCACCCTACTACCCTCACTGGCAGGGTTGTTCTTGCCAACTCTATGCTCCTAACTAAAGTCTAGTTTGGAGCCCACGCCATCCCCTTCTCCCCAAGCTTCTCCAAATCCCTGTATGCTTTGCTACAAGGTTGGCTTTGGTCAGGCCGCCCTCCACCAGTACGGCTAGAGGTCATGTTTGGCCCTCATCATCATGGTGGCATGGGTCTACTTGACTTCAAAGCCCATGCCGCCAAGATCCTGGGCACCTGGATTGCGGCCATCACTGCTCCTACACTCCCATCCCAACACTGGTCCCGCGCGGCCCGCTCCAACTTCTCCTGAGCCTTGGGCCTCAACAATCTATCAAACCCACACTCCCTGATGAAATACCTCGCATCACACACATCGGCCACAGGTCCTCACAGGACCAAAACCCACTACAAACGAATTCTACTCTTCATGTGAAGCGCAGAGTGGAGAATTTGTATTAGTGGACATACAACCTGAAGAGGCCGCCCCTCTCCTCAGTTCACACAAGAGGTACAGGGGCTACCCATCCATGATGGCGTGATTCCCATTCGACCCCAAGTCCTATCCAGGGTGGACTACCTGGACATGATGGACATCCCTTATTCCACTGAGACCCAAAAGACTATCTGGAAATACGAACACCATCCTCTGATGCAGCCTCAAGTCTGCTCCCATGTGTGGCACTGCCTGGGGCGGGTGTATCGTACAGCTGAGCGCTCTAATGCTTTACACTCATCCTGTGTCGTGTGTGGCCAGTATGGAACGCTGTTTCACCGCCTGGAGAAGTACCCCACCTCTAAAGTAATATGGCGCGAAGTCCAACATCTGCTAGGCCAGGATCAAACACATCCCTTCAGTCTGTCAAGAGATATGTTTGCTTCATCAATGGCCTCCCCCTCCCTCCCTCCCTCCATGCTCTGGTGGTTGCAATCGCCATGTGGACTATCCACACGATTGTCTTGGATGCCATCGCTGGATCCATCCCCACCCTCCCTGAAGCTGTCCACAGATTCTGGTCTCATTTGGTGGATCACTTTCAAGCGTGGATGTTTGGATATCTCCCACCGCGTTGCTGACAGCTGGTCTCCTCCTGGTTCCCAGTCTGGTTCATCAAATCAGACCCCTTCCTCCACACGTGCTCAATAGTGGCTACGTCCCCTACACACGTTCTCTCCCCTTCCCATAAGTGGCGTTCCCGCTGGCAACAAGAGATAGCATCGCTTCTCTGGGGTGCCTCCCCTGGTACTAAGTTTTGTCTCGTCTGAGTCATATTCGGAAGTGTCTGTCCCATGGTCAGCCTTCCCCACAATAAATTTAAATTTAAAATAACTTTTAGTACTAATAAAAGTCCAAAAAATAAAATATATAATAAAGTTGCTCCTAGGGTAATTCTGGGAGAGTAGAGTGATGGTGGGGTCAATGATCCAAAATTTTCTTCACTAGAGAGCATATATTGGAATACCTGACATCCATATGCAATTAAGTATTGACTAAATGAGCCAAACTACTAATTATATACAAACATTTTTTTAGTACTAGATGGTCCATTATATATAAACTTCATTGGCAAATGAGAGAAAAATAAAAAGTAATCAGAACTAGCATTGAGAAACTAAAATTTAAAACAATTGTTGACTTTATTAGTGAACATCTGCAATCAATAAATGGAAAATATTTAGAAGCTTGGAAAATTTGATATCTAAAAAGAAATTCTTATAGTTGTAAAACAGACATTTGCCTAAGTTTGAAGGTTAATGAAAAGACTATTATCCCACAATAAACATCTTGTCAAAAGAGTATCTATAAAACTCCAAATCCCAGCGTGATGGTTTTTGGAGCACAGGATGAACGCAAGGGAACTAGTAGACATAATCATAATAAAAATAGGCCAGCAGAGGGTGCTTGAGCTGTATAGACTTAAGGCAAGAGTGTTAAGTATAGTAGCTGTAATGATGAGTTGAGCATTCATCATAACTTGGCTGTGCACCAGAGGGCAGTTATAACCAAGTTTGGTATAAAGGTAGAATGCACTGGTGACTGAGTTTATAGGGAACCTGGTGAAAACAGCGGTGTGCCTGAGGCTTTGATAATAGTAAACAAAATTGGCTAACACATTGCAAGACCTCCTCAAAGTGCTCTGCACACGGGTGCACCCAAGCCAACTTATAAAAAAATGTAAAATGATAATAGGGTTTATTGGGAAAGATGACTAACGAGAAATGTTGGTCTAGAGCAATGATACTTAAGCCAACTCAGGGGAATTTTGGATCAGCAGAAGTGGTACCAAGCCTTAGTGCACCAATAAGGGCACACTTCTGTCCAAAAGGGTCACATACCTCAAAATCAACTTTACTCGGGCAATTAATGAAGTTGAACCCAAATGAACTCGCAATTTCACTAATGTAATGGGTTTTCAAACCCCTGTTCCCCACTTAATAAAATTGTCCCATTATTGTTTAAATTAAAACTCGTTTGTTTTAACCCTTGAGCTGAAACAAGGGGCTGGGCTTTAGGCACATCACTTTTACCAACCTAGGCGTACCTCGCCTGTACCCAGCGTTGATACAAGGTGTGCTTGAAATTAGGAAGGGCCTGAAGTTTCACCTTCTGGACCTCCTGCCGCCCAGCCTTGTCCTGCTGTTGGTACCCTCTATAAGGTCATGTAAACATGAGAAATCTCCCAACTTTACCATAGGGGTTATAGTATCAAATTATACTGAAAACTGTCCAAATTTAACTATACTATATACATATGATAATACTAATTTAGCTACGTGACCCCAACACCAGGCAACTTTAGCCTAATACAAGATTTTGTTTCTTTTGGAAGAATTTATAGTAACAATATGACGAGATATCCATCCATAAGAAGTTTTCTGGTCAAATTATCATGTCAATTTGTACTATCTAGGACCATTTATCTAATTAATTGCTCAGGTACTACTGGATAGTAGCCACATGCTGACTATACAGATCCTAACATGCGATGTTTTATTCTCATGATGTTAATGGTTGTCTTAAAATATAAAAAGGACACCTCCCTTATTCTCTTGAATTAAACTTATTAAAATAAAGTTTTTATTGTTATAATAACATTACAAACCCTTTTTAGAAAATATCATTAATTCATCCTTTTAAACTTATGTGATCAAAAAGTAATAAGTGCTAAGCTTAGTATTAGCACTTTACTGCAAGTTTATATTAAGATAGATCTATATAAGCACTTAACAAAACAGAAACCTTACAGGTGGAGCTCACTTCAAGGGGCCCACCACACTTAAAAAAACTTGAGGTTATCTTATCACACAATAAAAAATACTCCTGTCAATAAATTCATTCATTGGGTGAATAAAAAAATGGTGAATATAATGACTGCGTGGCACTTTACATTCTCATCTGAAGAAGTACAGTAAAAAATTCTTTGGAGATATACAAATCAAGAAAATTTTTCTGGAATTTACATAAGTTTTCAGAGACCACGAAAGTATTCTGAATCCTGGCAATCAAGACCCAGAAAAAGCATCTTATCTGGATAAAACTAATATAAAAGCTTAAAAACTAACACTCTAACATAGAGATACAGAACTAAATAAAACTCTCAAGATCATATAAGAGTTTGTACACCCAGAATTTTACCATCTCTTGAATATAGTAAGTGCCTATTATAAAGAACTGCTATTCCATATGGGTACCCAAAATTTGTAAAGACTGGCCTACAAAAATTCTACAACTAGCAATATCATATCATTGTGCTTTTAAGCGGTAATTTTAGTAAACTTCAACTACATATTTTAGCTCCACAAACAGACCTCTAATATTAATAGTTTGATTATGTTTCTAAATAAAGCCATGAAACTATTATGGTATATCTAAGAGAATAAAATTGAATGACCCTAAAACTTTAGAATGCTCTGCCCTCAAGTTTCTTCATCCTAAAGCTACAGCTCACGGCGATATTGCCACTCAAACTTCAATTAATTGACAAAATAATATAGACCATCATAAAATATTTTAAATATTAACTGAAAAAGCCTTAAACATCATCATAAAGCCTAGATCAAACTAAATTTCTGGTGTTCTAATGGTAACTATTCTTTATACAATAATAGAACATGTCTAAATGGAACTTGCTTTTTAAGCTACACAAGCATTTATACTAACTCTTGTCAACCATAACAATTTAGAGAATAAATAATAGTGTTAGAGGACTATAAGTAAATTAACATGAAGTTTATCACAGCCTTAATGATGCTGAAGGTCAATTAGATAATATGAAGAGTAATACTCTCTCTGCAAAAAACTTTTCTCTCTCATTGCAATCACTTTTCAACAAAATTCAGTTCAAGTCTGATTTTAGTTTCATAATCTCACCGAGGAGATTAGTTTGCGCCCATTTTGGGGAGCAGTTGGGCAAGTAAGCTAAAGGGCACAGGTGGTGGCCCCGCGACTTCCACAGTTCACAAACGCCCCGGTGAATCTAGAAGATTAGACAAAAACAAAAAACTGGCAGTTACCATTTCCCCAGAAATTTTAGCTTGGCAAAAGCGATGCAACCAGTACATCAATACACCACACTCTCAACCACTCTCAACGGTATAACAGAGTACAGGTATTCCTGGATATTCAGCAAATGGCGCTATGGGAAAAATTTTGTGGGGATGTACACATCATTTCCAAAACGCGGTGTATGTCGCACCTCACTCCATGTCATGCGGTTGGCTGGTTCTTGGTTTTGAGAGCAAGGAGGCAGCAGACAAAGCTGCTATGGTGCGCGTTGTGGTAGACCTCCCTAATGGGCAGCAGGTCATCGAAACTAAGTGTACAAGATGGACAAAATCCAACCAAATTTTTCTTACTTTTAACTTTCTGCCCACTACAGTCAAACGCGCCGTACTGGAACAGCACCTGAAGTCTGGACTCACCATATATGGCGAAATACAATCCTTTGAAATGCAACGCTTTACGCTGATGCCACACCTGTGCACTGGAAAGGCTATTGCAGTCCTGACCCCAACCAAGAGGATAGTGCAGGATCTAACCCAAATCCCACACTCCACCTATGTCAATATCAAGGGGCATACCACCCACCCTTTCTGGGTAACAGTGGACAGTGCACCTCCCATCTGCGCCCATTGTGATGCGTTTGGCCACAAGGCACACGCCTGCCCCTCCAAGGAGGGCATCACAATCCAAGAGCATTCCTCAGCGGCTATGAACACCGGGGATACCCACTATGAACCAACCACCAATACTAAGGAGGCCTTTCCGTGGGGAGCACAAGGTTGCTACTTAGTAGTGCACCCTATATCCCCACAAGAGCAGAAGAAGGCCAAACAGGCCCGCAAGGCGGTGGCCAAGGAGGCGGCCAAGGTTGCCTCCGCTATCCTGCTCTCCCAACGCCAGGAGGACATGGAGAAATTTGCGGCGGAAGCAGCTCAGGAATCTTTCAACCAATCAGATTGGGATGCCCAAGCCAATTGGGCTGCCCAAAATGATGTCCCAATGGGTGAGTCGATTTCACCTGACCTATGCGCCCAAGCCTCAATTAGAACCAATTTGGTCTCCAACCTCCCAGCCAAAACTTCTAAATCAAGTGTTGGTGCACCAAAAATGAGCGCACCGCAAAATCTCATTCTGCAGTAGGGAAACAAAAAGTTAAGGCAAAAGCCAATGTGAACCTGACTGCTAAAGTTACCCATTCTTCTGACTATGTTGCTGCACACACCTGAGGTGCCGAGAAGCGCTGTGATGACCAAGTGATGGCTGAAGGGCTTGGGTGCCCTTCCCCTCGCACCTAAGGTGTGATGGGGGAGCCTTTACTTTATGGATGTTGAACATCGCCGGACTCAAGGCCTCGCCATCCCAGGCTAGGAAACTGAGTTTTTTACAAAATAATTTACCCTTGTACATCCTGGCCATCCAGGAGTCCCACTGTCCACGCGGTTCTGAGGATGCATGGAAATCCATGCTCCTCCCATCCCTGTCCTTCTGGTCAGAGCACTGTGGGGTGCTTATTCAAAAAACAATTTTTTAAATTTTTTATTATCTTAATTCTTCCTTATTGGCTGGGTTCTCATTGTCAAATTTTCATGGGCTGACATGGCGCACGCTTTCATCAACATTTATGCCCTGACCTGTGCACAAGAACATCAGGAATTTTTCTTGTCAGTCAAATCCCTTCCATTACCCCCTAACCCTTTTGTAGTTGGTGACATGAACTGTTAGTTGAACCCATCCACTGACCGCTGGCCTTCCTCATACCCCACCACAGGGTCATGTAGAACTACGCGTCCTCAAGGCCACCCTAGGGTTGTTTGATGTGCTGCGCATCATGATCCGCTGATCTAGAACATGTCGCGCCCACACATCCACAATGGCCAGTTAAGGTCCATGTCCCACATCAACCTTATCCTCGAGCCATTGAACTTTTGTACCCAAATTTCCCAATTTCGCATGGCGAAAATCAATTTCTCTGATCACAGGCTGGTTTCAATAACCTTCTACCTGCCCAACCCAGTCACTTGGGCTCCAATATGGTGCAAACTTCACCCAGCCAATCTTGCGTTGCCAAGATTTTCCACATGGTTGGAATATGCGACCTTGGCACAGGAGTTTATTACACCGTTTTGTGCTGATCCAATTTCCACCTGGTCTGCCTTCAAAGCAGACACAATCCACCAGGCTCGCCACCTCTCCTCCCGATGCTCACGCTCCACCTTGGCAGTCATCTTGTGCACTCTGGCGGAGCTGGCCCACCTGGAGGCTAATGTTCCACCACGGGCTACAGCCCTTCTTGGGGTCACAAATTGGTGGAAGTGGCTGCCAACCTCAACGCGCTTGAGCGGCAACACAAACATTGGGTTTGTGTTCAGTACATAGCTAAACACATAACAGTGGGTGACACGTGCTCTGCTTACTTTTTTTGAAAATCCTTTGCACCACGCCGGAGCTTGGCCTGCACACAGGTCAAAGGCCAGACAATTCCATCATGGATATGCCAGCTGAAGTGGCGATCGAGATGCAAGAGTATTACTTTGAATTATACCAATCCAAACCAATTCTGCTGGCCAAAATGGCGAATTTTCTTAATAGTACACACATACAAACAGTTTCCCAATTCCTGGAGTTAATGAATTTAATTAATCCAGACAAACTCTGGTCCACCGTCCATGGTGCACCAAATTGGAAATGTCCAGGCCCTGATGGCATTCCTTATGAGTTCTATAAGAAGTACTTGAATTATTTATCCTCACTGTTGCTTGCCTCCCTTAACCAGAGCCTTTTGGAAACGCGCATCCTACCAGGAGGGCAAGAGGCTTACACCATTACACTCTTCAAAAAAGGGGATAAGCTAGACCTGGCCAACTGGCGCCCCATTTCTTAAACACTGACACAAAATTTTTAACTAAAATTATGGCTAACCATCTAGGGTCTGTTACCTCTGCTACCATCTCCCCAGAACAATTCAGTTTCATACCCAGAAGGTCGATTTGGGACAACGTGCGCACTGTGGCCAACGCCTTTCAGTCCACAGCCTCTGGTGCACTTGTATTTTTAGACCAGCAGAAGGCCTATGATAGAGTAAACTGGGAATACCTCAGGGCCTGCCTCCACCAAATCCGCCTACCCCCTCATTTCATCAGTTGGGTGATGCTGATGACGGAATCTGCTACAATGGCAGTGTGTGGCCCTGGCTTTCTAACGGATGTAATCCGCCCTCAAAGGGGCCTAAGCCAAGAGGGCCCCCTTAGCCCACTCTTATATAACTTCAGCCTTGACCCACTTTTTTGGAACGTTAATGCCCGCCTTAATGGGGTCCATGTGCAAGGCCAAGCACCAGTCAGAAGTTGGCATTTGATAATGATTGTGTGGTCAGGGTGTCTAACAATCATGATGCGTGCGCGCTTAAAGCTCTTATCCAGGTTTACTCCCAGGTAAGTAATGCTTCACTAAACGTTTACAAAAATGAAATCATCCTCTTTGGTTGGTATTGAACCTGCTGGGCCTCAGCGCCCTGTTTCCAGCCTGACCCATCTGCTAGCACACGCGCTTGCTTTCCCTGCCCATCCCACACCGCCCCACTTGTTCTCCACTTTGTGCCGCGCCCTACCGTTGGGCCAGTCCGCCATTTGGGGGTGTGGTTGGAGGCAGGCGAGTATGCCTCAGCAGTGATGGAAAGCCATATTCTGTGCAACGTGACAAAGCGCATCGCCTTCCTCAGAGCCCACCTTACTTCCCTTACTGGCGGGGTTGTACTAGCCAACTCTATGCTCCTCTCCAAAGTTTGGTTTGGGGCCCACGCCATCGTCTTCTCTCCAGGTTTCTTCAAAACACTGTAAGCCCTTCTGCAAGGGTGGCTTTGGTTGGGCCGCCCACCGCCAGTGCAACTTGAGGTCATTTTTGGCCCTCGCCATAGTGGTGGCATGGGCCTGCTAGACTATGAGGCCCATGTTGCAAAGATCCTGGGCACCTGGATCGCGGCTGTTACCATCCCTACACTCCTGACCCAACACTGGTCCCGCGCGGCTCATTCCAACTTCTCCCGCGCCCTGGGCTTTACCAATCCATCGCACCCTCACTCTTTGATGAAGTATCTGGCTTCCCACCCTTTGGCCACAGGTCCCCATGGAACCGCACCCCACTTCAAACGAATCCTTCTCTCCATGCGGAGCGCTGAGTGGAGAATTTGTATTTGTGGACACATTGCCCAGAGGGGGCGCCCCTCTCCTCAGTTCACGCAGGAGGTACAGGGGCTACCCATTCTGGACGTCTTGATACCCACAAAAAACCCATGTCCTATCCAGGGTAGACTACCTGGACATGATGAACATCCCTTATTCCCTTGAAACCCAGAAGACAATTTGGAAATACGCTCACCACCCTCTGCTGCTGCCTCATATCTGTTCCCATGTGTGGCACTGCTTGAGGCGGGTGTACCATACTGCTGAGTGCTCTAAAGCTTTACACTCATCCTGTGTCGTGTGTGGCCAGTATGGTACGCTGTTTCACCGCCTGGAAAAGTGCCCTATTTCTAAAGCGATATGGCGTGAGGTGCAACGTCTGCTTTGCCAGGATCAGGCACACCCTACAGTTTGTCTAGGGATATGTTTGCTTAATCTATGGCCTCCCCTCTTCCACCCTCCCTACATGCTTTGGTGGTTGCAATCGCCATGTGGACTATCCACACGATTGTCTTGGATGCCATTGCAGGCTCCACCCCCACCCTCCTAGCAGCTGTCCACCGGTTCTGGTCCCACTTAGTGGACCACTTTCAAGTGTGGATGATTGGATACCTCCCACCACATCGCCGTCATTTGGTCTCCTCCTGGTTCCCGGTTTGGTTCATCAACTCTGACCCCTTCCTCCACACGTGCTCAATCGTGGTTCCACCCCTTTACACGTTCCCCCTCCTCCCTATAGTGGCGTTCCCGCTGGCAACAGGAGATAGCATTAGCTTCTCTGGGGTGCCCCCCTGTTACTACGTTTCATTTTCTTCATGTCTTATTAGAAGTGTCCATCCCCTGGTCAGCCTTCCACGCAATAAATAAATACTCTCTCTGCAAGTTTTCTTTCTGCTTGACATCACTTTTGAGCAATTTTATAAAGTAACAGTTAATTTTCCACAGCTGCTTCACCACATCAGTTTTCCATTTATGTCCTCAGATCTACCACCTGCTTCCCCAGTGTGGGGCAGCAGTGCTCCACCTGCTAGCGTTTACCGCCTGGCAGGCAAATGCATGCAGAATGGATTGACCAGTCCGCCAAATACATCTGGCCGCTTTGTCCCTCCAAGGGACTTAGCACTACACCTCTCATAAGTCCACCCAACCCGCCCCTTCCCCTAGCCCTACCTAGATCCACTATCTGCTTTTGCCTCCGCGTTGAGTATGGATGTCTCTTCCCATATGCTGACAAAGCAATTATTGAGCTGGAAATGGCTACCTTCGCACCAGCAGGCTTTATCAACTTCCGCCCTTACAAGGGCTATTTTTGATATTGGCTTCCCCACTGAGAGGACGCGGCAGCAGCAGCAGCAACGCCCTTAATATACAAAAACACACCTATTACCACCACCTGAAAACATCTCCCTAATGATACCACACTCATGGTGATCTTTGTGAACCTCCCCTCACACCTTTCCCCTCAAACACTCTATAGGGAGTTGATGTCTGGGCTGTCCACTTATGGCACAGACCCCATCCTACAATTTATTGTCCAAAGTGGTACTGAGCATAGCAGCACCTCGGGAAATGGCCTCCATTACTCCCCCACCAGCTTATCATGGCCCAGAACATCCCACCGTGAGCCTATATCCCATCTTCACCTGACCAAAACTTTTGGGCTTACACTGACAACGGTCACACAATTTGCCCTCTCTGCCATGAATTGGACCATATGAAAAAATCCTGTCAATACAATTCACACCCTGAAAACGTGGCCAACTCCACCCATGAGGCCACACCAACAGCGTTCAAGTGGAAATTTGGCTGCCCCGCCCCAGGCCATGTACTTGAATCAGAAGCAAAATCTAGCAACTCAAGCCCAAGCTGACCAATTTACACCCATGCCAACCAATTGGGTGCATGCTTGGACCAATGTATAATCCAAAAAATCTTTCGCCTCAAAACTTACCCAACCACAGCCACCTATCACCAAATCAATCCAAGTCAATCAAAATCCCCGGGACTTATTGGGTGAATTGTTCAAATCTGATGAAATTTCCCACCTCAGGATAAGCCATTCGATTAAGATCCTTATCAAATTCAGACTCTGATGCCCCACTCCCGCCCAACCAATATGTCCCTAAACCCAATGCTATCCCATACCAAAGCGACCACCAGCTTGCTGAGGCCGTGGTAGCCTCACCCAAAAATCGCCATCTCCACAAAGCCATGGCAAAATCTGTCACTGAATTTAAATAAGGGCTGCACCTCACCCAGTTCCCCCCAATTTCCCTGTAGTTGCAAAAGAGGAAATTGAACGCCTAGCTGAAGCTGCCGCCAGTGCTTTCAAACATGTCACTGAACTGGCATATTTTTCCCTGATCTAAACGTGTAACCAGAGCCAACATCACAAAATTCGCCCGCCTTCCCAATTCCCACATCCAAGCTGAACACCATGTGGCCAACTCATGGAGGCTATGATTCAGGCCCAAATTCTCAGTTTCAACAAATATCTGCCTTACCTTTACCCTCATCCCGTGGATGCCACAACCCCTTTGCTATCAGAATTGTTCCACCTCTTCATTGTGGAAGTCAAAATCAATAATTATCCTGATCCCCCTCCCCCTCCGCCATGGTGGGATAAGCGGCTCACTGCTGTGCCACCTAGTAGGTTGTTTTCTCATTTTTGTGTGTCTCGCTGCTCATTTAGGGTGGTTGGCTCATATTTTTGGTTTTTTTTTGTTTTTGAAGTTTCTCTTTGAGTAATGTCCATCCCCTGGTTGGTGTACCTCGATTAAATTTAATTTAAAATGCTCTCTCTGCAAGATGGATCAATCTTGATAGAGTGCTGAGTGTAAGGACTTGAAAGGAGACCTACTCAGACGCATTGAATTCTTTCAAGATGAGAACAAAAGATTAAGAATTATTTCACCATGAGATCTTTTGTTACCACTATTAAAACCATTGTTTAAAACCTTAAAGTTGACAAAACTGCTCTCTTGAGTCGCATATTATTGATGTTACTCCACAACTCACTTCTGAAGACGTTGATGACAGATTAAACCTAATCAAGACATAATATGCTTACTATCTAATGACCTTAATCAGCTTGATGTACAACCAGAAACTACAAAACGTGATGCACTCAAATATGTGCCATCTCTATTGTATAGAAAAACCATACTTTATAGCCTGATATTGAAGTTAAATTCACACAAGGAAAAAGAAAAGCATTGCGTCCTTTATATATATCTATAAAGACACTATGGAGGGTAAAATTAATTGTTATAAGACAGACACATCTTTTTCTGCTTGAGTTTTTATGGCACATAAAGAATGGTCCCATTTGAGTAAAACCTAAATACATATGCGAAAATTAAGGAAGTATCCACCTAGTAAATTGGATTTTAAGATAAGCCTGAGACTAATAAAAACAAGCATTTATGCAATTTGGATACGCCACAATGAGACCATAAATAAATTTATGAAATGCTTCTTTAACTAGGCACAAACTTTGATGACTCTTAGATGATCTCCCTTGCCATTACTTTCACTTTACAACACTATTTTTGTGATGATAATTTGAAGGTAGGAAACAACATTAAATCGCCAAAACTCATAAACAAGAACTTACTTAACTCTACCGCCTGCTGCTACAGTATGAGACAGTATCAAAAGTCCAAATAAAAATTTACGCTCTGCAGATAAACATTAGGACTTGTCATTCAGTCATTAAAATTTATCAGAAAAAATTTCCCTTCTAAAGACCTCACACTAAATTCCCCACAATTCCACTCAACTTTCCCCAACCTGTAACGGATGGGGCTCCCAAGGCCCAGCCCGCCACCAGCCCTAAACCACCACCCCCATATATGGCTGTACTGATTCTAAATGGTCCTGTCCAAATGGACAGCTTTTCTGGGCATACCGGGCTGAGGTGCAGTGCACCAGCCTCTGTTGCCTTGGGCCCCTGGGCCAAGGTGCATCTTTAAGGCCTTTGTCACCCTGAGGTTACCCGGCTGAGGTATGGTCAACCAGCCTCTGTCACCTCGGGCCACTCTGGTTCCTTCCCCTCTCACCAGGGAAAGGCTACTCTCAAGAGGATCCTGGCGCGTCCACCCCCTTTCCTCTCCTCCTCATCGCACCACCATTTGCACCCCCAATCCTTGTTTAAATAAATAAAATTAAATAAAAAATCCATCAAATAGTGGCCTTTATTGGGAATGGACTCAAAGTCAGAATAGAATTCCAAAGTGAGGTCTGATGGGCTGACCTCACTTTGATATACTTTTCCTAAAAAGGCTAAATGAATTGTAGGTAATGAGGGGTGCAAAAGCCTCCGGAATTGATGGCATCCAGGTAACTTGATGGAGAATCAGAGGGGAACCTCAGCATGAACAACCAATCAAATAATTAATTTATTTAATTTCTATTCCATTGTTGACCCAAATAGGAAACTCCTACTCTGAACAATGGAATTACAACTATCAATGCACAAAAATCTCATAATTCTTAACCTTATGAGATTCATGTATGATCATTGATCGTTACACAACCCAGCGTTCTCCCTTAATATGACATTTGATTATGCCTCAAGTTGACTACAAGCTGGTTCCCATATGTTGAAAAAGCAATTACTGAAATTTCTCTTCTTCCTTTGTACTGGCAGGATGAAATGATTTCTACTCAAACAAGGGCTTCTTTAATTATTGGTTATTATATAAGAAGAATGCAACTGCAGCTTCAAGAACCCCATAGTTTATAGGAGCCCTGTCCACCACTCATGCTTGACTTACTGCAAATACCACCATTATGTTTTTATTTTAAATCTTTCTTATATCTCCCTACCAGATTTCAAAACAAAATAATGTTAGGGATTAAACTATAGCACTGGTCTCATTTTCACTTCATCATAACTTTTAGTGTGAGCCTTGCTGCCACTTGTACAACTGCCCCCATCACTCCCCATCACCCCATAATCGCTCAACATATTCCCCACGTGCTTGCATTGCCACATCACTAGATCATTACTTTTAGGATTATTTCAACAGCAGTCAACCAACTTGTCCCATCTGTTTTACATTGGACCATACTAAAAGTTTGTCGCCTAGCCATTGACCTTAAAAATACTGTCCTATTTACAAAAATTATGCCAGTGACTAATGACTGGGTTGTTTTCTTGCCACCTCCCACCCTCACCACTATCTCAGTGGGCCAGCATAAGTACTTATGCATTCATTCAACCCTCCAACAACACTCACATAAACAAGATAGAACCAGTCAATTGGTATCAGACTTAGATCCCAGTATGAGCTTATGTGACTTCCTATTTTATCCATTATAACCCACATTTATGCTGATAACCCAATTCTAGATAACCAAATTCTCTGAGAATTATTGGCTGAGGAACCCAAAATATAGCTCATTTTGAGACTCAGATAACTTTATCCAACTCAACTATTTCTTGTTTTTTATCTACAATTTTTATATTTTCCTCTTGTCATTATGCCTTATAGCCTCACATCGCGCCATTTCAAGATGTTCACCAGCCATCATTGAGGCAGTTTCCTCCACCATGTGTTGTCTCCTCCATAAGGCGGTTGAAAAGTATGTCGCACTGCTGGTGGATAGTGTTCCCCAATCATCTTTCTGATTTTACCACCCCACTAAGCGCAAAATTATTGTGCTCTACCAAACCACCAACAAATTGATCAAACACGTCATTAATCAGGATAATTTAGCCTCAAGACCAGAGTCACCCTACTGACCTTGCCTCCTTTATCACCTCCATGAGGCCCATTTCCAAGTCAAACATGACCAGGCCAAATTAATTATGTACCTATGGTTGTCTTGGATTTTAGCCCACCTGTAGAACAAAATAAATCATAAAAAGTAGATGGTCCTAAGCCTTTACTCTCAGAATATTTCCAGACCCTCACCTATGTCTTAATGTATGGCGAATATATGACAATCGAGCCCCATCTCCATCCGCCTTGGTTAGATAGCAGTTTACCATTCCCCTTCGTTGGTAAGAGTTACTTTTTTGTCTCATAATGTTTCGCTCACTTGAGCACTTTTAGCCAATTCTATTTTGAATTTGGATTGGCACAGCTTGAAGCCTTTGGTAATGTTCATCTCTTAGTAAGTTTTCACTAAATAAAGATAATCTCCATTGATGATGCTGTGGCTGCCTTTATAGCTTACATACATAGCAAATATAACTTAGCTAGCACATTTCTTCTGTCAAATGTAGCTTAAACTCTGCCCTCAGAAACTAAGGAATCTCTACTTAATATGGTTGACATTCACAAGCCTAGAAAAACAAAGAAGGGACCTCATTGAACCAACAGTCCTTACAAACTGAAAATACTAAACCCACAAAGCAGAATGACCCCATCTGACTTCTGCGCAATCAATTACACAGAGGATGGATGTTTTAGGAAGTACCCAGCCTTTGCAATGTGGGAAAAGATTTCTCTTCTAGAAACAGGACTTCTATTACTAATTAATCTTAAGAATCTGATTACAAACATGATTCTATAGCCCATCAACTTACATTAGATAACTCTTTCAGCTTTTATGATATATGGAGTTTTCAATGGTTTATGTGCCCTTGGAAAGCAACAAGATAATAATAATGTTATGTTAGTACATCAGTATAACTTAAGTTGATTGGAGTCACCAAAGTAAGATCAACTATAGAAAATTTGACTATATAGAGATTAAATCAGGAAGTTGAAGAATATGAGTTTTAGAATCGCATAACAGGCTATAACCTAGTCTTGGAAGATTGAACACCTTTATAGATGAAGTTAGTTATAGAAGTGCAAGGGTATACACGCAGATGCAAGATATGATAAAAAGATATAAAAACATGAAAAATTAAAGTTCAGATTATAAAGAAAATATTTAGATATTGATCATATAGGAGTGTTTCTATCAACTATTCTCCCTATACATAATAAGGGATGAATGCATCAAAAATTTTCATATTATAGGGGATTTGACATATGTGAGGCATGATTATATATTGACATCATGTGATAACAAAGTAATTAATTCAGAAATCTAAAAATATGCTTTAACTTCCTTTCATATCTTTTTGGATATACATTGCAGGAAATTTAACAATTTGTCAAAAGCCAATTATATCTTTAAAAAGGTATAATTGATTTTATCCATATCTGTAGTTACCTATGACTGGATCAGATGTGAATCAGTTGTATTGATGAAATTCAGCTGATTAGAGTCAGTTCTTAATATATGATTGGTTAGTTAAATACAATAAATTAATAGATCCATAGTTCTTCCTTGGAGCGCGGTTATCTGAATTTGGCAACCACATAAGGAACTTCTGAACTATGTACCTCTAAGAACTTCTGATAAAATTGTCTAAAGGTGACTCCTTTAAAAAAGTAACTGATTGTGTATTTGTTTCCACGTTTTTAAGTAATAGTGTAAGGACCAATCCAGATAGATTACTAGTTCACTAATTCTAGGTCTAATCTGGTTATGGTAATACAATACTAAGTCAGAAATTAAAAGGGTTAGCAGTGGTAATCTTTTAAATTTTTGCCTTCTGACCTCTAAAGTAACTGTATTAGCCAAGTTGGGCATTGGCGTTGGCCTGCAGTTGGCAATTTATAGCAAATCTCTTTATAGCTTTTTCAGATTTTTCTTTTGATTATGTTATTTTTCTAGTATGTCTGGTATTCTAGGTTCTCTTTCATATATAACTTGTAAGTAGTTACAGTCAGAAGTTGATGATACTTTTATATTATTAATCATAAAGCACATGGAAAGTAGTGTTGCCAAAGTAGTGATTAGAATCAGAAAGTTTATTTACTATAGACATCAAAGTGCCATATTCACGTTCTAAAGTTTATTTTATGCAAGGACTGTGTGAGGTTGAAACACTTGATAGGTTACATACTGATGGCAAAGCTTTTGTTTACTAAGGATTTAAAAATTCATCCATTTTTAATAGAGTAAGGCTTAAGAACATCCATGAAATGAGAAAATATATTTTTTATGTATTTTCTCTGTAGCTTTTTCTGTTCAAGATTTGATTTTCACTTCTTCAATTCATTTAAAAAGATGGTCTATCCAGATTAGAATTTAGCGAACCACTTGCAGCATAAGGCACTGACCATACAATATAAAGGCTAATGGTATGGAAAGAGTGATCTGGAGTTACAGGCTAATATAACTATTTTGCTCATTGCGGCAACTGCTCCTTGCAAATCATAGTACGTTCAGAACTTTAACAACAATAATAATTCACTATAGAAAATTGTTCCTTATGCTAATCATAGGTTTTAACTCCTCAGTGCCCAAGGGCAGCATGATCTTTTAATATGAGTGGTAATTGCTCAAGTTGTCTGAGATATGGTAACCAACCAGTACCAACATTATTTTTATAGCAAGACATCTGGGACCCTGGGGTTTCTTATATGCCTTCATAACATCTACTATAAAAGCTCATATATTCACCCAAAATTCTAAATGCTTCACGAAATTTCACAAGCAATTGCTTCTCCATAGTCTAAATATACTACAGGCAACTTAATAAAGCCATTGACATTCATATTAGTGGTCTCATCTTGATGTACCATATATTTTTCAATCTTTTAAAATTGAGCGCCCACAGGGCTAGACGTCCAATGGGATCAGTCAGCTTGTTGGCCCTAGTTTGCTTAACATGGGAGGCCAACTTGCTGTTAAGGGGTTCTGTTACACATAGATTAGACATCAGGCGACCTTTTAAGGGACATGATCACCCTCACTGTGGAAACCCTCTTCTGATGCTACCTGATGTAGCATCGCTTGCTCATTGGGATGTTCATCTCCCTGCTGGCAGTATTCATCTTGAAACTCATAAACCTAAGTTAATACATCGCCTAACACAAGACTCAACGGAAACCTTGACAACCACTTCAATGACGTTCTCAGTAACCCATATTGTTATCCTAAATGAGCGTTTTCCTAATTAGATACCATATTTGCTACTGTTCTTCTGCTCAATTAGCTAGATCCCAGATTGGTTACAGACAATCTTTTCACTATAACCCAAATCAAGTGAAAAATAAGGATAAACTTAAATTTCTGAAGTTTAGATACTTTATTAGAGCAAAAATGATTTTTATACTTCTGGTTTAATTCAAGGTATGAGGTAGATGTATAACAGAAAATAATTTTGGGAGTAGTAATATTGTAGGGGCTTCACTAGCACTAGAAAGTCTCTTTTTGATCTCCGCCTTAGTGGCAGCGTCCATCTTTTTCAATAATGTAATTTGTAAATTTTTTTTCATGGTTGAAATCCCTAAACCAAAATGATCAGTGTCCTCTTGCTCAATACCAGCTTCAGGGTCTGGGTGCGGCAGTAAATTTTTGGTAAGTAATTTTTTGACAAGTTTAGTAATAGGCTGATATTCTCATGATTTAATTAATGTCACTACTTCAATGAGTCTTGCTTAAGAGTTTTGATTCGATTTCAAAATTAGCTAACTCCTTATTTGGTATCACAACGGAAGATATTATTGCTTCCATCAGGGTAATTCAGCTCAGTCATTATTTTTATTGGCCAGTTGTAAACATGGTTTACCCCAATATATAAAAAGGGTCAGTTTTATTAGTCATCATTGGCATTAATGGCATCATACCCATATTGTAAACTAATCTAAACATCAGGTGTCAAATTTTTTGTATTACGTCAATCAACTAACTGGTAAATTTTTTGGGACGTCTTTGTCTATAAAAGGGGTTGGTTTTTTGTCTGTGACTCAATCTCTTTTATTTAAATCTTAAGGTGTTTGTATGAAGCGAGGTTCCTTCCAGAGGGCAAGAAATTATCTCCCAGTATACTCAAGGACCTTCCAAGACAAAATCTTTGATGTTCTTCAGTCATTACAAAGAATCATAGTCAGTCACTACAACATATGGAATACCATATATAGAAAAACAAAAAAGTGCATCATTTCTAAGACCATGGTGAGGTTTCTCCTTATGATACTGTAGTTTTTTTCCGCCTCCAACATGATTTTGCTGAAGTATGACACAGGGTGATTAAAGTAATTCTTATTGGGCAGGGATGGTATTGCTCCTACTGCATGACCTGATGCATTGGTGAATAGAATAAATACTTGTAGATAATATATATAGCATAATCTGGGTCTTTCCTTCAGAAGATTATTGAGCATTAAAATAAAGTTTATTGTTCTAGTCCCATAGAAATTCATATATTTCTTCATTAATCAAACTAGCGGTTTGTTACTATAAGTGAAGTCAGATATGAATTGATGGTAATGTCCTATTGTTCCCAGATAATCTTGCTTTTGCGTAATTCTTGGGTTCTGGCATATTTATTATGACTTCAACCTTGTCATGCATAAACTTAATACTTTTGCAAGATATTGTATGACTCAAAAACTTAAATTATTATAAAAGATAAACGCTTTGAGAGCTTGAGCTAAATATGCTCTCCAATATTATTAAAAATTTATCTTAGGTGATTAAGGTTTAGATAAGGTTCTTAAGATATTTAAAATTTGTCCAGATAAAAAAGTCACACATCCCATCTTCAAGTCTTCTAGGCTTGATCCATAGCCCTTTGATAAGATTCAGACCTTACACAATCTTTTTTATAATCAAATTGGCTAAAAGAGCCTCCTTTTACATATTAAAGCACACCTTTCCTGATTCTTCAGGGATGATATCTAACAGTACCCAATAGCTAGGTTAAAGCTACAGAATGTTTTTCTAGATAAGTGAGCTAAATTACTGTAAATATGAGAAATTGAGTAGATGTTCTTTTTTTCCAAGACGTTTAGCTTCCAGTAATCCATTGCATTATATTTCCCCATATCTCTTCTTTAATTTTTAAATTATTTAAATTTTATTTGAGGCATGCTGACCAGGGGATGTAAAGTACCAAAACTCAAGGAGCAAACAAAAACTAAAAAATGGAAAACTGGAACAAAATAAAACCTCCAACCAAGCAGTGAGCGGGACAGCTAACCCACCATGTCAGAGGGGAGGAAGGGATGGGTGGCGCATCCACGTGTGCATCAACCACATTAGGGGAGGCAGCGTTGTAGAAGTGGATTGAGGCTAAGAGTAAGGGCGTCAGGGCGTCAGCATGGTGGGGGCTGAGGTTTAGTATAAAAAGATGGAGATATAAAATATTGGCCTCAATGATAGCTTTGACTAATGCAGCAAAATGATGTTCAGCCTGAAGGCTGGCACCAGGAAGTAAGAAAAACTGTCTACATTTTGTTTGGTAAAGGCGTTTTTTGGGTCATAGGTCAATAGTTCAGCAACATAAATGGCAGAGGCTTCAGCAACTTTGACCAATTTGTTGATTTCATTCCGCGCATTTTCAGGGAAATCAGGGGGAAGCTAGCTATAGTTAGGCCTTCGTGTAATTCTTTAACTGACTTTGCTATTGTGATATGGAGTTGGTGACAATGGGGGGGGAGGCCACAGCTGCTAAGGCAAGTTGTTGGTCACTCTGGAAGGGGATAGCATTAGGTTTTGGGGCATAACGTCTGGGTGGGATAGGTTTGTCAAAATCTGAAGAAAAAAAATTCTTCCCAGAAATACCATCTGGGGCTTCCTCACTTAATTTGTTAACTGTCTTACCGACTATCACACCTGATTTGTCAAACAGATCTAATAAAACCCTTGTATTTGGTTTACAGGAATAGTGGGGGCAGGATTAGGGTGGGTGGTAATAGGCAAATGAAAAGCTGCTTGAGGGCTATCAAGATTATGATATGACTGAATGATAAGCCCTGAAGAGTTATAGCGGAATGGTGGGAATCCGCCAACTAGGATAATATTTATGAGTATTCAAGCACCTTGAGATGAGGCGATACTGGTTTATAACAGGTTGTTATTGGATCGCCTCCAAAAAAGGTGATAAGGCGATGTTAACATTTGACAAGTATAATTTGATTACCTTGAATTAGGGCGATAGAGAGCTAAAGAAAAACATCCAAAACCAATGAGAATCGGCGAAATAGAATAGCCTAAGCCATGAGAATAATATTCTCCAAAGTTGCTGATATATAAGCGAGATGGGTGATTGAAAGAGGAGATTGGTTAATAGTTGAGAGAGTGAAACAGTGAGAGGTCGCTGCAATTATAAAATAAATAAAAAGTGTTGTCAGGGCAATTGCTCCTATTTTCTTATAATTTCTAGTGTGCTTGAAGGACTGACAATCCCCATATCATCTGTCTGTTGTTCAGTGGGTTTTAACTATGTGTGACCCTTATGGCGGATCCCAATGATACCGCCCAAAACTATAACAGCGGTGCTCACTACAGGTGGCCCATTGATTGACCACTAAAAAAATCAAAATCTTCAGTTGCCGACTATGTCTCATAAAGACTGATTTGCTGGGGAATCTTCACAAAGCACTGCACCAGTTGAATATGAGGAACTCAAAATCACTTCAAACGCAGTAATCAAGAAACAGGATGAACTTCTCTAAGAACGGAATGCCATTATGCATCAGCTCAATAGCATGTTTAACCAAATGCAAATTCTGGGACATCAAAGATAATGAACTCGCCAATCATTTAGATGACACCACCATACGGCTACAATATGTAGAGCAGAAATTGACCAGTACCTCCAAGCCCTCACATTGGGAAGAAGAAGATTGACAAAGGGGGTACAATATGATGAGGAATATGACGCTGAGCAGAGCTACTACATTCAGGAGGGTAGCTCTAGATATGAGTATCAATTGGAGCAACAATTCCCTCAAGTAATGACAATGATACCCATGGCAGAAGGCCATGCTACCTCCAAAGCAGCGGCATCTCAGCCTCTGCTGGACCAGCTTCTCATCAGGAGACTGCTTTTGGATATCGACCCATTCCTCAGTATGCCCTAAAAAGTCGCATCTATGAACAGGATGAGGAGGTCAATATTGAGAAGCTGCCTCCATTCAATTGAAATGACAATATCCATGGCTTCTTCAAACGGTTTGAGTTTGCAGCGGAAGGTGCATCCAATTGATGTAAAGAAAACTGTTGATATCTGCCTTGGATGTTGGGAGTGCCAATCAAGTCACCTGCTACCTCCCAAGAAGCTCCGTTACCTACCAAGATGTAACAGATACCATGCTTCAACTGTTTGGGGCACCTCAAAGATGTTGCAGAGAAAGGCCGAATTCTTGACAATTAGGTTCCGCCATAATGAGACCCTCCTGGAGTTTGCTGATTGATTTATGATGGAAGCTCACATGCTTATTGGGGCCAGATGCTTAGCAGAAGCCAACATGTGCATCACAATGACCTCTACAGTGAAGCCATATTGTCAGGATTTCACCAAATTTGCATATCTCTGGAAAATCCCCTTCCTCAATTCCCCCAACATCATCAGAAGGAGCGAGCAATATATCGCAATCTATCAAAGTTAATGATTAATTGGATCCCAATCAACTGATTGAAGATTTGATCGCGCGTAGAGATTAATTCACTCTGATAGATTACGAACCATAAAAAAGCCTATAAATATTTCCTCTTTTTGAAAATAAAAATTAGGTAGAGTTTAACCTGTATTTTCTTACTTACTTCATTGTATTTTTGGAGAATCCGCCCAGTGTAACTTCAAGATACAATCTGCCCCATTGGAAGTGTAATTCAAAACTTCCAGACTGGTGCTCACTACAGGGGCTCTCTGAGCTACGCACCAGTGACCACATCTATCACCATGGATTCTCAATTTTCGCCTAATGAGGCTTAAGCTCAAGAGCAAGGCAGTATCTTAAGATGGGTCCCTTCAATTGGAGCCCAAATCCCAAGATTACCCTCCACGTTGGAATTTTGGGTCAACTTGGAATTCTATAATCCTAACTTAAGCTTTGCCTCAGACTTTCAAATGCCACCTGAGGCCTTGCAAAATATCATAAATCAATTAATTGAAGGGACTCTAATCCCTGGAATATGTTCTACCCAATCTCAATCAAATACAGTACCTTCTATATTGCGAGAAGTGCTGTAAACCTCTCAAAAGCCAGGGCTTGGCTCTGAACAATATCTACTACAACTTGTACATCCTACATTATACCACTTGCTACCTGTAGTTGTAATGCACCATTAAGGGATGCTCAATTTACTAGAAGGACTCCAATCCTTGAATAATTATATTTCTGAGTTTTTCAAGTCAGCCTCTGAGTTTAGCTGAGATAATTGTGATGCTATTATTAATAATTGAACTTCCCTCAATGAAGTACAACAGCAGCTTATTCAGTTTGATCATGGGATATCAAATTTTATTGATGTACAGTTTACAAAAAAGGTTCAAGAGATCCAGAAGGAATGGAGAGAGGGTGTTTCCCAACTCTCTGAGCGTAGTCAATCAATAGAGGAAGAAATCAGAACCTGTCTTTTTCAATTGGAACAATTGTACTCAGGAATTCAGTTCTGGGTCAATGGAGTAAAGAAAACCCCGGAAATATGGGTCCTCCTGGGGTAGAAGGACCTCGTGGGCCACCTGGAGGTGTAGGCCTTGGGGACCTGCTATTGGGAAACATCTCTCTAAGGAACAGGAGAAACAAGTTCTTCAATTATTGGACAAATATTCTGACATTTTTGCTAGGCATACTTACGATTTTGGGAATATGAAAGGTGTAGTGCACACTGTTAAAACTAATGATCACCTTCCTATCTGTGCGAAGCCCTATCATAAATGCAAAGTAGAAGAAGCCCAGGTTACTAAGGAGTTGAATCAATTGCTGGAGGCTGGATTATTGAAACCCTCCAATAGCCCCTGGGCGTCCCCATTGTTGTTGGTTATGAAGAAAGATGGTTCTCATCGAGTTATGATGGATTATCATTGATTGAATGCTTCTACCCAACAGGACTGATATCCCTTACCTTGGATTGATGATTCCCTTAGTAAGTTGGCTGGATCCACCTATTTTTCGGCCATAGACTTAGTCAGTGGCTACTGGCAAATCGCGTTATCGCCAGAAGATCATGCCAATTGTGCCCTGATATCAAGTGAAGGGTTGTTTGAACCAACTCGCATGCCTCAAGGCCTAAGCAATGCCCCCACAACTTTCCAAAGGGCCATGGACAGTATGCTCCGGGATTTAAAGCTTACTTGTGTTCTGGTATATCCTGACGACATTACCATGTTTTTTTCAAAACCTTTACTGAGCATTTAAACCATTTAGAAGAAGTATTCAGCCGAATTTGGGGCTCTTCCTTAAAATTTAAGCCCTACAAGTGCTCATTCTTTCAAAATGAAATGGAGTTCTTAGGACATCAGGTTTCAGCTAAAGGGATTTGACCCCTTGCGGACAAAGTTCAAGCCATCCAACAGATGCCTCCTCCCTCTTCTTTACAGGATATTCAAGTCTTTCTCAGTATGGTTGGGTATTCTATTGCAAAAAGGAGTGTCTTTTGAGTGGGATCAGCTCAAGAACAGTCTTTCTATTATCTGCGTACCGCCTTGATGAAGGCACCTGTTCTAATTCACCCCCAGTTTGATAAGCCTTTCTTTTTACATATGGATGCAAGCAATGTCACTATTGGGGCTATTTTATCTCAGTGTGATGAAGAAAATAAGGATCATCCTGTTGCTTACTATAGCAAAACTTTGTCAAAGGCTTACCGAAATTATAGTGTTACTGAGCGGGAATGTTTGGTGGCAATTCTGGCCATCAAGCATTTTCAGCCCTTTTTATATGATACCCATTTCACCGTTATTACCGACCATTCCTCCTTACAATAGCTGCAGAATATGAAGGATCCTGATGGGAGGTTGGTCCATTGGGCTTTATGATTGCAAAATTACGATTTTTCCATTGTTCATTGCTCAGGAGCTCAGCATCAAAATGTGGATGGGTTATCCCGACTACCTATTCTGACCTTGGAACCAGAAAAAGAAGAACGCTTGTATAATCTTATTGGATGACCGGAATTATGGGATTGAGAGACTGAAGAGGATTGAGCCTATCTAAAATCAATTACCAAGGATACTATGATTCAAGATGGAGCTTTGTATAAGAAAGTCAAGTCTAAGTGGTTGCCCTTCCTACATCCCAACTCCAGGTTTCATGCTGTAATGGAAGGTCATGAACAAGTCAGTCATAGCGGCTTAAAGAAAACTCAAGAATGGTTGAAGACTTGATACTATTGGAACAACATGACCAAGTTCATTTGGGAGACTCTTGACTCATGTCTTACTTGCAAACGTCATGAAACTACCAACCCTACTTATCAACATCAAGTCATTTCCCCAACTAAGGCGTTCAAAGTAGTCAGCATTGATGTTGTAGGGCCTTTTCCTTGAGGAGTGCATGGTCATCAGTATATCATTATGGATGTTGACCATTTGACCAAATAGGTTGAGGCCATTTCATTTGCTACCCCTTCGGCTAAGACTACAGCCTTAGTCCTATATCAGCACATTATTTCCCAACATGGATGACCAAAGGTCCTTATGTCAGATAATGGGACTAATTTCAACTCGCAGCTTATACAGGGGTTATCAAAAATATTTAACACTACTCAGCGATTTGTTGTCCCATATAATCCATCCACAAATGGGGCCATTGAATGAGTTAATGGAACCTTGGTCTCAATTTTAAGGAAAATGGTTATGACTGATCCAACTCAGTGTAATTTTTATTTACCTAGTGCCTTATTTGCTTATCAGATAAGCTATCACCACATTATCAAGATGTCCCCGTTTAAGTGTATATATGGGCGGGATCCTTCAGTCCCTTCTAGTGTTCAGACTATCCTTGAAGAAAGCATCCCAGAAAATTCCAATTTAGTCATGAGAAATTTGGCTAATGAGATTATTCGCCTCCAGGCTCAAGCAATGAATTCAATTGAAACCACCACTTGAAGAGAGACTCTACAAAGCAATCAACATAAACCAGTCTTACCTGAATATCAAATTGGAGATTATGTTATGTATTATCATTTTCAGCCAGGTGAATGGACTGAAAAGCTGGGATCTAATTGGTCTGGTCCTTATAGAGTTATATTTTGAAAAGGATTAGAATAATCAGTTGTTCATACTGATACTGGTATTGTGGTGTATCATATTCATCCTAGGTTTTTAAGAAGTCATCCTCCACCGCTATTAATCTTGCGGGGGAAGTGTCAGGATTTCACCAAATTCGCATATCACTATAAAATCCCCTTCCTCAATTCCCCCAACATCATTGGAAGGAGCGAGCAATCTATCACAATCTATCAAAATTAATGATCAATTGGATCCTGATCAACTGATTAAAGATTCGATTGTGCAGAGATTAATTTAACTCTGATAGATTATGAACCATAAAAAAGCCTATAAATATTTCCTCTTTTCAAAAATAGAAATTAGGTCGAGTTTAACCTGTATTTTCTAATTTACTTCACTGCATTTTTGGAGAATCCGCCCAGTGTAACTTCGAGATACAACCTGCCTCATTGGAAGTGTAATTCAAAACTTCCAGACATATCATGGCTTCACAAAGTCATTTTGCCAATTCTGGATGACGACGTTCCCCTGCTCAAGATTGTACAGTTCTTGCACCACATATCCCCTAACTTTCTGCCATCAAATATGGAACAGAAGAATATCACCTCTGCTGGACCCTCTTATTTGGGGGAATACGCTCATCCAGCCCACATTCCGCCTAGCAACCCTCGCCCTTACTATAATCTTGCGCCTCATCCTTAACCAAATTATTACCAACTGTTTGAATACCGCCCTGGGGCCATTTACA
The DNA here is from genome assembly GCA_022478985.1 of Massospora cicadina. NCBI lineage: Eukaryota > Fungi > Entomophthoromycota > Entomophthoromycetes > Entomophthorales > Entomophthoraceae > Massospora > Massospora cicadina. The sequence goes on from JAKSZP010009771.1 coordinate 42,003, forward strand.
AAAATCATCAGCAACCTAACTACTGACCCAGACCTAGTTACTCAGAATGCCAGCTATCATCTTTTTGACCTGGCCCTGGTTATGCTGAATGTCCCCAAACTTTCCAACCTGGATCCTCTTATGAGAACCAGGGACGCAGCTCTTATGTGGTTTTTTGCTATAGTGTGGTAGCCCTGGCCACTTGGCATAAAGCTGTCCTAACTGACGTGTGCACTACGTGCAACAAGATCAATACTACCAAGGAAAAGATGGAGCAGAGTAGAGATGTGACTCTCTATCTCCATGATCCCCACCCCAAGCGTCCCTGAATCTATAGTAGCATATCCCGCGGAAGCCCCTCAATATGATGACAGGATTTTATACCAGCAGCCAGTTGGAGGAGTAAATGTAGTGATACGAGCTCAAGCCAAGGCCGCAGCTGATGAAGGGCCTCCAGAGCAACCAAAGCCATTCTCCTGCCAATTTCTGGATCAAGCTTTCTTGGACAAGCTGGATTTTTCCACAGGTGCGCCAACTCTGAAAGGAGTAAACGTTGCCCTTCCAGTAGATGCCATTGTTAAAGAACACCTTAAAGTTGGTGAGGGGACAATTAGTTTTCTTAAAAAAAGAGATTGCGTAAATGTCCATGTATTAAACAGTCAACATTCATCTTATTCTGAGTGTACATACTGTGATATTTTTGTAGCAAAAAATAGAGTTTGCACTATAATAGATAAAGGCGCTCCAGTCAACATAGTTTCCACTAAGTCCATGGTGAAGTTGACGTTAAAACCTGATGTGGACCATCAAATGGTGTATGGGACTGCTGGAGAAGAAAGGACCATCTCTGAGGGAGCGTACAGTGCGCTACCTCTGTACTTTGGGTCCATTGTCATTGTAGCTCTGGCGATTGTGCTACCAAACCAAAATTATGACTTGCTAATCAGAACTGCTTTCCCACAACAATTTAGGTCTGTCATTGATATGACAGAGGAGACCTTTGCCATTTTGGGACAGCGGATCCCAATTTACTTTACCTCTAGAAGAGTGCTGGAGGTTCTGGTGCACATGGGCCATATTAACCTTACATATAGTGATGGGGTGATTCCAAATCGCTATCATTGACTAAAAGCAAGACTCAGCCCCTTCCCCAGCAGATATATGAATACCAAGGGCTACCTCTCCGAGCTGTAGGACCCATATCTATTCCTTCCAAATATCAAGTTCTAGTGAATACCAAGTTAGAAGTGGAAGTGCCTGCAAGGCTTTATGGGGAGGTCATTGGGCCCTATCATCAAACACGGCTTAAGCCTCATGTGTCTCCAGGGATTATACTCTCAGGGCATGGAGAGATCAAGGTTTTGTTAGCAAATCTCTAGAGTGAACCAATGCAAATCTGCTGACACCAGATAGTGGAATATATACACTTGACTCCAACTGAGGAGTTCCTTCAGGTTCATGAGTTTGGTTTGTTTGATGAATTTGGCCTAACAGTCAAGTCTCCAGCTGGCGTAATGACAGTGGTACCGCAGAAGAACTTAATAGGGCTATCAGAAGAACAAAAAGACTAAGCGATAGCTTTATTTAAGAAGTACAAGGAGATTTTTGCCATTGACATCATGATTTAGGGTGTGCTTGGGGGGTGTTCCATTGATTGGACACAGGGGATCATCTCCCTTGAGGTCTCGGCCAATCTTCTGATTGAGGGTAGCGGAAGACGTTGTCACTAAGGAAATTGATAAGTTGCTGGATCAAGGAATGCTCAAACCATCCAAGAGTCCGTGGGCTTCGCATGTTCTGATTGTAAAAAAGAAGGATGGCACCAACTTCATAGTAATAGACTACCAGAGCTTAATAGTACTACAAAAAGGACTTGTACCCCTTGCCATGGATTGAAAATGCTATGGATCAGTTAGAGGGAGCCCATTACTTCTCAGCGATGGACTTGATATCAGATTATTGGCAAATTGAGTTACCTGCAGCGGAACAAGAGAAATGCGCTGTAATCACATACAAAGGCCTTTTCCAACTGACCCTTATTTACCACAAGGGCTGTGTAACGCCCCAGCTACATTTAATAAGCCATGGACATTATCCTCGGTGACCTGAAGCTGTCATGTGTCCTCATATACCTTGACAATATCAAGGTTTTCTCTCAAACCTTTTTTGAGCACCTAATCATCTAGAAGCAGTATTCTGCCAGCTTGCTGAGGCAAACATCAAAATTAAGCCTCTAAAAATAACTTCTTCAAAGATCAGTTGGAATACCTAGGGTTTGTGGTAGACTTAAGGGGCTGAAGCCACAGCCGGCCAAGGTGGAGGCCATCCAGAAAATGACTACACCTAATAATAAACGTGACATACAGGTATTTTTGGGAATTGTCAGATACTATTGAAGCTTCATCCCCAACTTCAAATTTATTGGGGGACCTTTTCTTGAGTCGTTAAAAAAGGATGCTGCGTTTGAATGGATGGAACATCATCAATACGCCTTTGATACAATTTAGACGGCGCTGATCAGTGCGCTGGTGCTATTCTATTTAAACTTCGATAGGGAGTTTATCATTAAGACGGATGCGTCCCTTTCCGCTGTTGGGGCGGTACTTTCTCAGAAAGATGATGAGGGAGAGGAGCCTCCTGTTGCATACTGCAGTCAAATTATGAACTGCCATGAGCGTAATTATATTATGACCTGTGGGAGTGCTAAGCGGTGATTTACGCATATATGCAATTTAGAGTCTACTTGCATGGGTAAAGTTTTAAGTTCTAACAGATCACGCATCGTTATGTTGGTTGCAGAACCTCAAAGATCCTAAAGGGCGTTTAGCTCAATGGGCTCTTAAGCTGCAGGCTTATGATTTCAAGATCCTTCACCGCCCAGGATCTAAGCACTAGAACGCCAACTGTTTATCTTGATTGCTGACCTTTGCCATGATGTTGGATCTCAGCAATGTGATGTATGAGAAGATGCTCAGCAGAAAATATGACGATGAAATTCCCCAAGTGATTAAAGCGTTAAACAAGATGCGAGCAAATACCTTCCAATGGAAGGGAAAACTATACAAGTGGATCGGCAATTCTACAGTAAAATTTTCTGTGACCCCCAGCATGGCCTTGGTTATTATGAGCACCCACAAGGCAGTTGGACATGGTGGTGTGCGCAAGACAACGAGGTTGTTGCGCCCTTGGTATTATTGGGAAAGCATGAACTTTGACGTCCTTGAAACCATTTCCTGTTGCTACCAGTGCCAAGTGGAAAAAACCATTCCGCCAGAAGAGCTTGTACTGGTTAGTGAAAGCACATTTTGCTTAGCATACGGTTTCCCTGAATGTCATCAGGTCTCTACTAATGTGAGCCAACTGGTGTAAGTAAATTCTGGTGGCTATCGACCACTTGACCAGGTGGGTTGAAGCACAGCTAATATGGGATCTGGGGGCGGTCACATTGGCCAAGTTTGTAATGGAATGTATTATCCAGCGACATGGTTGCCCTCATTTCATTCTTACCAATAACAGAACCTACTTTACCTTGCACATCCTCTCCAGATTGAATGAGCTCATGGGCATCTGCGGGGTTCTGATGACTCCATATCACCCCAAGTCCAACGAGATGGTCAAACAGGTTAATGGGACGCTGATAAACATCCTTAGAAAGTAAGTAATCGATAGACCCTCTGATTGGAGTTCCCTCCTGTCTACTATTGTCTTTGCTTACAATATCATCTACCATTCCACTATGGGGAAGAGCCCTTTTCAACTGTTATACAGATGGCACCCCGCTCTTCCAGCATTGCTTTATTTGTGCATAGAAGATACTGGCAGAATGGATCCTCACCGTTACTTGACAAATTTAGCTGACACAAAGATCAAGTTGCAAATGGAAGCGTACTCATCTAGCTTGGCTAAGAAGATTAGAAATAAGGCTGCCAATCAAGTATGACATAGTGGGTTGACCCAATTCCAAGAAGGTGAGTTGGTTTTGTTCCATGACCAGCACGGGCTTGGGTGAAAACACAAGCTGGCCAACATCTGAGTTGGTTCATTTGAAATAATCAAGAAAACCGGTGCAGATGCATATACAATCAAAGACCCAGAAAGTAGTCAAATCATTAATTAAGTACATGAAAAGTTTCTCCAAACATATAAACAATAGGAGGCTTATCATCCAGTTAAAAAGGGGGGTTAATGTCGAGATTCCAATATGACTGAACAATAAGCCCCTGAAGAGTTATGAAGTAATGGTTAGAATCTTCCCACTAGGATATTATTTATGAGTAGTTGAGCACCTTGATATGAGGTAATATTGGGTTATAACATGTTGTTATTGGATTGCCTCCAAATAAAGTGATAAGCCGATGTCAACATTTGACAAATATAATTTAGATCGTCTCAAGTTAGGGCGATAGAGAGTTGAAGAATAACATCCAAACCCAATGAGAATCAGCGGAATATAATGGTCTAATCTATGAGAATGGTATCTTTCAAAGTAGCTGAATATAAGTGAGATGGGCGATGAAAGAGGATGTTGGTTAATAGTTAAGAGAGAGCAAAACAGCGAGAGGTCGCTGCAATTATCAAATAAATAAAAAGTGTTGTCAGAACAATTGCTCCTATTTTCTTATAATTTCCAGTGTGTTTGAAAGACTGACAATCCCCATATCATCTGTCTGTTGTTTATTGGGTTTTACCTGTGTGACCCTTATGGCGGATCCCAATGATACCGCCCAAAATTATAACAAGGGCGAACAGTGGGCTGAGCCTGATTCCAATTGGCTGGGTGAATTCAGGTAGGTTAACGTGGCTGGGGGTTGTAGTGGGTGCAGATTTCCCACTCTGGCCCAGAGAGCAAGGGTGTTGGGTGGGAGGGGGCAACAAACACCCCATTCAGATGCCGCTGACAAGGCTGCAGAGACAGGACCAGATGAAGTGGCATGGGGGCAGGATTTTTTAGAATGATTAAATCTGAAACAGAGGGGACAAATTAGTCAACCAAAGTTGACATGAGCCCAAAAGAAGTGCTCTGGTGCTGCCATAATGTGAGTTGTGGGGGAATTTGTTGGGCAATGGTGGAGTGGTGCAGGGTGATGGTGGCAGTGGCCGTGTGTGGTTTTTTTTTTTTAAAAAAAAAAACACACACACACACACACACACACACACACACACACACACACACACACACACACACACACACACACACACACGAGGGGCAGCAAGGCGCTCTACTCCAGAAGTAACAGCGAAGATGAGGTTGGGTTGAGAGCCATAAGCCATAAGCCCTGACTTCAGCTGCTCATATAGAATTTGGGGTGGGAGGTTAGAAGGGAGGTTTGAAAATGATACCACCAATGTGGTGTCAGAAGGGAGGCGAGTATGGTCTGTATAAATTGGGGTATTTTTATAAATCAAAGGAGTCAACGCTGCCGCTGCAACGTCCTTCTCCATCTGAAAACTATGTCAAAATGGTCCTTAAAAGGGCGGAAATTGATAAAGCCAGCCAGTGCAAAGGCAGCGGTGGCAAGTTTGATGATTGCTTTGTTGGCATACGGGAATAAATGCCCATAGTTGACATGGAGGCAAAACTAGATGTTGGATCGAGGAAGGGTGAGAAGCTGGGGGCGAGATGAGTGGATATGCACAAGGTGGAGCACTAAGTGCTATGGAGGACAAATCATCCAGAAGAGTTTGGCAGGCTATTCAAGACTGTTCAAATGCGTTTCCCCACTGGGCGGAAAATGCTAGGTGGTGGAGCATCGCTGCTTCACACTGGGGTGGCAGGTGGTGGTTCTGAGGACATCAAATGGAAATGGACGTGGCTAGATGGCGGTGGAAAGTTTTTTTATATTTTCTTAAATTGAGATTGAGTGGAATGAAAAATACCCAAGATCTTTTCTTGATCTGGAGTAAAGGTGAGAATTAAGGGATTCAGTGAGGATCAAAGCAAATCAGCACTTTAAGGTTGCTTTAGTCAGCTTTTATGTACTATTACCAATCTTAAAATTTCCTAAGGTTTTGATTGTATGAGGCTGGCTTCATATATATCATTGGCATGAGCCCATACCTTCACATGCCCATACTCATATTCCTCAGAAAAAGTATATTTTGATGAGACTTTAGTAAAAAATGACTCTTTTTTTTTCTAAGGTAAGTTTATAGAAATGTGACAGGTCAAATGGGGACCATAATGTTATCTGTCAGGCCCATCTCTACTTGAGATCCAATAAATTAGGATTTTGTAATTCTTAGATTAGTATAAGCTGACCCTTCACTACTTAATTTTATTTCTTAACATTGTATATTACTTTCAAGAGTTACAGAGCAGAAAAATGATGTGTTATTGGTAGCCATTAACCACTACTCCAAGTAGCACTTGAGGCTCTAATGAACTCTCCCCTTCCTATACTGTCAATGTGTAACAAACAAGTTGAAGGATCTTTAAAGTTATTCCAGTATCTACCTGTAAACTTTTTTTAGGTTTACTGCACAGGTTCATGTGCTTATCTAAAAAATAAGGGTGCGCAATAATTATATGAAGACAACTGTCCAGTTAAGTTTTTTCAAAAAACCAATAATATCATTCTTGCTTAGATATTATACTATGGGCAGGTAAAGACAGTCTAACTTCTGGTAACTTGAAAGCAATTTTAACAAAGGAAACTATCACTTCAACTCTTACACAAGAGGACTTGATTAAAAAATAGATAAGTAAAATATCTCTACTCTTCCACAAAATAACATTATATAGATTATATTATTATCTAAGTATCTGTCTTCTTATTTATTAAACAAGGTGTTTGAATAGGAAATTGGCGCAAATCCTTCAGTTGTCTACCCAATGGAAGTATTCATTGAAAATGAACTTAATCTTAAAGAGTTGTATAAAGCAATAAACACTTTATTCACCTACTAAGTATCCAAAACTGATTAGGTTAAGACCCTCCATAAATTGGAGTTTGAATAGCGTGTCCCAACGCTTTCTCCAACCCCAGCTTATTAGCCTTTACAATCTAGAAACGTTATTAAGTAATGGGAAATTTACTTTCTACATCAGACCACTTTGCTTAGGTTAATCTGCAATTTACTGTCATTAAAAGCGTTGTCAATGATTAGTACCTTTTAAAAAACCCTTATCAATAGGCGACTGATCCTAATTGATCCGCATAAGAAAGTAGATTGTTAATAATTAAACTGAAAATCAAAATTCTTAAAAACATTGTTGGGGATGTTTCCCGATGGAACAATATTTAGCAAGCTCAGGATTGATTGCTGAAATAGACTAAACTATTGTCTCATAAGAGAACATTCCTAATTATAGTTACTAAATATTGATAACTCCAAAATCCATTTAGATTGTTTAATAAAAGTGAACCAAAGTGGGATAAAGCAGACAGATATTCAAATTCTGTCACAAATGGATAATGTTGGCATTCTAAAAATCTCATCACATCCACTGGATTTACCAAATTGTCAGCAAAGATGATGTTTCAGAGATAGATGCCATTTTTACATGGCATTAGTCATCCACCAAGGGTAAAAATGACCTATTTTTATTAATGTCCTCCAATCCAATAGATTTCTTCTGTTTCAGCAGAGCTAGATCTTTTTCTTGAAAAAAGCACTTTTCTTTCTCATTGCAATCACTTTTGCAACCTATTCATTTCAAGACTGAATCTAGTTTGATAATCTCACAGAGGAGATTAGTCTGCGCCCATGTCAGGGAGCAGTTGGGCAAGTAAGGTAAGAGGAGCAGGTGGAAGGCCCGCGGCCTCCAACGTTCAAAAACGCCCCGGAGAAACCAGTGGAATAGACAAAAATTTTAAAAAACTGGCAGTCACTATTTCCCCAGAGATACTCACATGGCAAGCATGATGCAACCAGTACATCATCACGCCACACTCCCAGCCACTTTTGTTGGTGGAATTCAGAGTCCGCGTGTTTCTGGACATCCAACAACCGGCCTTATGGAAAAATTTTGTGAAGATGTGCACACAATTTTCCCAACCGCGGTGTATGTTGCACCTCAATCCATGTCACGTGGATGGCTGGACCTAGGTTTTGAAAGCAAAGAGGCAGCAGATGAGGCTGCGGTGGTGCACGTAGTGGTTGACCTCCCTAAAGGGCAACAGGTCATCAAAACTAAATGCACCAGATGGACAAAATCAAACCAAATTTTCCATACGTTTGACTTTTGCCTACTACGGTAAAACGTGACATTTTGGAACAACACCTGAAAGATGGTCTCGCCATATACAGCGAAATTCAATCTTTTGAATTGCAACGCTTCACGCTGATGCCACACCTGTGCACCAGCAAAGCCATCGCAGTCCTGACCCCAACTGAGGAGATCGCAAAGGACCTAACCCAGATCCTGCACTCCACTTTTATTGATATCGCAGGGCATACCACCCACCCATTCCAGGTGACCGTGGACAGCGCGCCCCACATTTGCACCCACTGTGATGCGTTTGGCCATAAGGTGAACACATGCCCCACCAAGGAGGGTGTCACATTCCAAGAGCACCCCTTGGTGGCCATGGCCAGCGGAGAGGCGCACTATGAACCAACTGCAAGCACCAAAGAGGCTTTCCCTTGAGAGCACAAGGCTGCTATCTACTGGTAAAGCCTATCTCCCCACAAGAGCGGAAGAAGGCCAAGCAGGCCCACAGGGCTGCAGCCAAGGAAGCGGCCAAAGCCACCACTGCTATCCCACACTCACAACACCAGGAGGATATGGAAACCTTTGCAACAGAAGCAACTCGGGAATCCATCAACCAATCAGATTGGGAAGCCCATGCTGAGTGGGCCACTCAATCTGAGGATCCAATGGGGGATTTGATCTCACCCAATCATTGCACCCAAGCTCCAGTTGAAACTGACTTGGGACCCATCCCAACTGAAGAATTTTTTTTGACCCACTCAACGGTGCACCAAACTCATCCGCACCACAAAAAAATTCATCTGACGTTGGGAAAACAAAAAGTGAAGGCTAAATACAATGCAACTCTTTCCACAAAAATTAACAAAAACCCCAATAGCATTGCTGCTAACACCTGCACTGCTGTGAAGGCCCATGGGGATCTAGAGGAGGCTGGTGGGCCTAGGTGCCCATCCCCTCGCACCTAAGGTGTGATGGGGGAAACCTTCACTTTAGGGACGCTGAATATCGCCGGACTCAAGGCCTCCCCGTCCTGGGCTAGGAAACTGAGTTTTTTACAACACAATTTACTTGTGGATATCCTGGCCATCCAGGAGTCCCACTGTCCACGAGGTTCCAAGGAAGCTTGGAAAACAATGCTCCTCCCATCCCTATCCTTTTGGTCGAAGCACTGTGGGGTGCTGATTCAGAAAAATAATTTTTTCAAAATTTTATCTTCAGAAACATTCCTAAATGGCCGAGTTCTCATTGTCACTTTCTCATGGGCTGATGTAGTGCACGCAATTGTCAACATCTATGCCCCAAATGGTGCACGCGAGCATTGGGAATTTTTCTCATCGGTCAAATCCCTCCTGCTACCCCCAGACTCTTTCCTAGTTGGTGACATGAACTGTTGGCTAAACACACCAATGGACCAGTGGCCTTCCTCACCCCACGCCCCCCAGGGTCATGTAGAACTGCGCGTTCTAAAGGCCACCCTCAGGTTAATGGATGCACTGCTGTGACATGCCCCGCTGCTTGAAAACATGACGCATCCCCACGTCACAACAGCCAACTAAGGTCCATGACCTGCATCGACCTTATCCTAACACCGGCGAAATTCCAACCCCACATCTCCCACTTCAAAGCAACAAAAATGGAATTCTCTGACCATTAACTGGTCTTGATAACCTACCCCCTACCTGTCACAGCTGCTAAGGCCCCACATTGGTGCAAAATCCGCCCCTCCGAGCTCGCGTCACCAGGATTTTCCATGTGGGTGGAAGCAGAAACTTTGGCAAAAAAGTTTGTTGCACCGTTTTGTGTGGACCCCATTTCCACATGGGCAACTTTCAAAGATGACACCAACCACCACTCTCGCCATCTCTCCTCCAGATGCTCATGAGCCACATCAGCAGTCATTTCGCGCACTCTGGCAGAGTTGGCACACCTGGAGTCTAATATCCCAGCTACAGGATACAGCTCTGCATGGGGACGGAAGTGGGCAGAGTCAGTCACCCACCTCAACGCACTTGAAAGGCAACACAAACATCAGTTTTGTGTTCAGTACAGGGCCACACACATCACAAAAGGTGACAAGTGCACCGCATATTTCTTTAAAAAAATTTTCGCACCATGCCAGAGCATGGCCTGCACACAGGTGTGAAGATCGGATAATTCTATTGCGGATATGCCAGATGAAGTGGCAATTGAAACACAAAAGTATTACTCTGAGTTGTACCAATCCGATCCAATTCAGCCAGCTGAAGTGGCAGAATTTCTCGACTGAGCCCACATCTGCACCATTTTCTGACACTCAGAAATAATGAATTTGATTAATCTGACCAAATTATGGACAGCCATTCGCAGTGCGCCAAACCAAAAATGCCCAGGCACAGGTGGCATTCCATATGAGTTCTACAAAAAGTAAATCAAATATATATCCTCATTGCTGCTCGCCTCACTTAACCAAAGCCTGTCGGAAACACGCCTCCTACCAGGAGGACATGAGGTCTTTACCATCACACTCTTCAAGAAAGGGGATAAGCTAGACTTAGCCAACTGGCGCCCCATTTCTCTAACAAACACAGACGCTAAAATTTTAACAAAAATCATGGCTAACCGTTTAGGGACTGTAGCATCTTCCACCATCTCCCCAGAACAATTCAGTTTCATACCCAGAAGGTCGATTTGGGATAACGTGCACTCTGTGGCTAATGTATGTCAATCCACAGCCTCTGGGGCACTTGTATTCTTGGACCAACAAAAGGCCTATGATAGAATAAACTGGGAATACCTCAGGGCCTGCCTCCATCAATTTCGCCTACCCCCTCGCTTCATCAACTGGGTGATGCTGCTCACGGAATCTGCAACAATGGCAATACGTGGACCTGGCTTCCTAACAGAAGTAGTCTGCCCTCAAAGAAGCTTGCAACAAGGGGACCCCCTCAGCCCACTCTTATATAACTTCAGCCTTGACCCACTACTGCAAGATATGAATGCCCAACTCACCAGGGTCCATGTGCCAAGCCAAGCCCCAGTCAAAATAATGGCGTTCGTAGATGATTGTGTGGTTGGGGTGTCTAATGATCAAGATGCACGCGCGCTTGAAGCTCTCATCCAGGAGTATTCCTGAGTAAGCAACGCGGCACTGAATGCTTCCAAAACCAAAATCATCTTCCTTGGTCAGTTTCAGAACTGCTGGACCCCAGCAATTGATTCACAACCTGGCCCATCTGCTCGCCCACGTCCTCGCCCTACTAACTCAACACACACCGCCCCACTGGTGCTCCCCTTTACACCACGTCCTACCATAGGACTGGTACGCCATTTGGGCGTGTGGATGGAGGCAGGCGGATACGCGTCAGCAGTAATGGAGTGCCATATTCTGGACAACGTGACAAAGCGAATCGCCTCTCTCAGAGCCCACCCTACTTCCCCTACTGGCAGGGTTGTTTTAGCCAACTCTATGCTCCTCTTCAAAGTCTGATTCGGAGCCCACACCATCCCCTTCTCCCCAAGCTTCTTCAAATCCTTGTATGCCTTGCTGCAAGAATGGCTTTGGTCAGGCCGCCCTCCACCAGTATGGGAAGAGGTCATGTTTGGCCCTCATCATCATGGTGGCATGGTCCTACTTGACTTCAAAGCCCATGCTGCCAAGATCCTGGGCACCAGGATTGCGGCCGTCACTGCCCCTACACTCCCCTCCCAACACTGGTCCCACGCAGCCTGCTCCAACTTCTCCAGCGCCTTGGGCCTCAACAATCCATTGAACCCCCACTCCCTGATGAAATACCTCGCATCACGCACATCGGCCACAGGCCCTCACAGGACTAAAACCCACTACAAATGAATCCTACTCTCCATGCGGAGCGCTGAGTGGAGAATTCATATTAGCGGACATACAACCCAAAGAGGCCGCCCCTCTCCTCAGTTCACACAAGAGGTACAGGGGCTACCCATCCATGATGGCGTGATCCCCATTTGGCCCCATGTCCTATCCAGGGTGGACTACCTGGACATGATGGACATCCCTTACTCCATTGAGACCCAAAAAACTATCTGGAAATACGTACACCATCCTCTGTTGCAGCCTCAAGTCCGCTCCCATGTGTGGCGCTGCCTGAGGTGGGTGTATCGTACAGCTGAGTGCTCTAACGCTTTACACTCATCCTGTGTCGTGTGTGGCCAGTACAAAACGCTGTTCCACGCCTGGAGAAGTGCCCTACCTCTAAAGTGATATGGCGCGAAGTTCAACGTCTGCTGGGCCAGGATCAAACGCATCCCTTCAGTCTGTCAAAAGATATGTTTGCTCTATCAGTGGCCCCCTCTCTTCCACCCTCCCTCCGTGCTTTGGTGGTTGCAATCGCCATGTGGACCATCCACACGATTGTCTTAGATGCCATAGCAGGCTCCACCCCCACCCTCCCAGAAGCTGTCCACAGATTCTGGTCTCATTTGGTGGACCACTTTCAAGCGTGGATGTTTGGATACCTCCCACCGCGTTGCTGACAGCTGGTCTCCTCCTGGTTCCCAGTCTGTTTCATCAAATCAGACCCCTTCCTCCAAACATGTTCAGTTGTGGCTACGGCCCCTCCACACGTTCCCTCCCCCTCCCCATAAGTGGCGTTCCCGCTGGCAACAAGAGATAGCATCGCTTCTCTGGGGTGCCTTCCCTGGTACTAAGTTTTGTCTCTTCTGAGTCATATTTGGAAGAGTCCATCCCATGGTCGTCCTTCCCCGCAATAAATTTATAAATTTCTTGAAAAAAGCTTCTTGTGGCCATTCTTGGCAGAAAGGTTCATCAATCTAGTCTACTTCTCATGTTCACTGCCATCTCAAATGAGCACTGTTCTCTCACCTACACGCTGTACCAGGATACTCAGTCATATTTGATAATTATAAATTCTTGAACGCATGCTTTCCTCAGGTCAGGAATCTCATAAACTGATAAGTTCATTTTTCAATTTATCTATCTTTGTGACTCATTACAACAACGAACCTGGTTTCAACAAGTAATGATCATAACAAACATCCCACACTCACTTGGTCCTTGTTACTATCTTCACTACCATAGTAGTGCATCCCCCTCACACTAAGACATTGTAAATGAGAACATGGCCCAATAAACAAGATTGCAGAAGACTTTATACCAATATTATTGTTATATATATTTTTATATTCTCATATATTCAAGAGGGAGATAAAATTTTTATCTTTTACATATATATATTTTCCATGTTTTTATGTTATATTATTTAACCAAGGTAAGCTGAACAGGGGACGGACATTACCAAATATATATAGAACTAAGGAAATAACTAACACTTATAAAATTTGGCACCACAGGGTACTCAAGTTACCCCTGTTGCCAGAGGGACTGCCAGGTATGGGGGTTGGTGCACTACTCCGAGGGGGTTTCCCCTGCTATGGAGCAGGTGTGAAGGAAAGGGTCTGTGTGGAGGAACCAGAGTGGGAACCATGATTCTATGAGCGCTTTCTGCCTTGGTCTCATATATCCATAGATCCAGGCTTGGAAGTGCTCCAGTAAGTGGACATGGAATCTGTTAATAACCCCATGGATGGTTAGGACCGTGCCCTTGAACGCATTTAATGCAATTGTGTGGATTGTCCACATTGCAATGGGTATTATTAGGGAGTGGAGGGTAGATGGGATTGGTGACTCAATCTGGAGGGTGAAGATGCTCTTTAATATCGAGAATTCCTTTTCATTTTGGATCTTAAGCAGGCGTGCGACTTCCTGCCATATAGCTTTGGTTGGGGGGCATGTTTCTAGGCGGTGATGTAGGGAACCCTCTCCTCCACGTACTGCACATGTTTTGTGGAGGGAGTTGGAGCGGTCCGCCGTCCTATAGGTACTTCTCAGACAGCTCCAAGCGTTTGATCTTATCCTCAGCTGTAGGAGTGGGTGGTGAGTTATTTTCCACACTGCCTTCTGTGTGGTTAAATCATAGGTAATGTCCAACATATCTAGGTATTCTATCCTAGCTACTTTTGGGGTTGTTGCGAGCATATCTCTCTGGGGGTGGTTTTCT